>JAHDVE020010187.1:0-170010 GCA_022606495.2 Halesus radiatus
TGCCATCCGCGGTCAACACTCACCGACTCTCAGCCGGCCTTTTAATTCTTTACACTCCACACTCTGTTCTCTGCGTTGCCATTCACAACAGAACAGCTGAAACGAGAATTAGCCATCCATTGGTCATTGGCCATTCGCCTCAATCCTCTATCCACCTTCTAGCGCGGTGTAAAGTAAGTAATACAGCTGCATGAAAAATCTTAGGACTCGCCTTTTCGGGGACAGCTTACAACCTATTTACACTAAATTGATGTTGCACACTATTGTACCCTGGAATAAGGTTAGTTTTGTTAATAATAATAATAAGAGTTCTTTTCTATAGCGCAGTTTGGTGAAGGTTCACCTCAAGTGCGCTTTGTTGGACCAAAGGTTAAGAATTAAGAGAATCTACTTCGTAAAATTCGAACGAAATCACGCACTCCTTATGCAGGCGGCGAAAAGGTTGAAATTCCCGCTTAACACATGCCGCATGATTTGATTTACGCAAAAAAACATCACCAAAATGCGTGTTTTATTTTATTTTGTAAAGGCCAGGCATAAATAATAAAAAAAATTATCGGTCATATTTTAAAAAAACTTTCCATTATGATCAATCAATATGATAATATCCGAAAAAGGGTTCGTAAGTAGGAGATTTTGCACTTTTAACATTTTTTAAAAGTCTGATTATTTTTTTCTAGGCTTATAAAAAGATACACAAAAAATGCCCGGTTAAACCAAAGGTATGCAGTATTTAATTAAATCATCTGTGATATTTCTAGGATATCAAATTTTCAAACCAAAAACACATGATTTTGCATTAGTTGCCATTGCATCGCCTTAAGCGTGATAAAGCTGATCTAAATTTACGCATAAAATGGATTATTTCAGGAGAAAATTATGTGGGTCGGCAGACAATTAACGTAGAGTAGAGCGGCTTTTTAAAAATTATCATTAAGATATTGTCGACCTTTAGAATTTGGCTTCACAATTTTCCTATTTATAGGTAAAACAATAACCGTACTTCATTATACACGAGTAGACCTTTTCACTCTGCTCTCCTCGATGAAATTTGGTGCGGTTTAAGTTTAATAAGATAAGTGGCAATATTAATTAAATAGTAGTTTGCTGCTCAAAAAACTGCCACTTTGTCAAAAACTCTGACTCTGGGAAGTTTTTGCCAAATAAATCAACGTTACGATAGCAAGACACTGCCCATTATCTATTGTTACCAAACACAGGCTGGGTACGGCCGATAATCACTGCTAGCTTGCATTACAGGAAGGTCCAACTTATCTCGAATTTCATTCGGTTATCAAATTTCAGCAATTGTCAGAATTTGCACGCCATCGACGGGAAGTAGCCGGCAACTGTCATGGAATATTATTTTACGGAGAAACATGAAACACGATGCCGAGGAGAAGGAAAGGGGAAGGATTAGTAAGGGCTATTAAACAAACTATTACGGGAACACTCGTTTCCGGCGCATTAGAAAGTGTGCACGCCTCCAGGCCAGAACCAACCGAAAATTTATTGTTATTCGTCTAATCTTTGCATTATTTTCGCCATAATTACGATAGATAAGTTCACTGAGTTGTCCAAGTGAGGTTGTGTTCCTGCATCTGCACTGTCTGCACTCTACAGTCTTCAGGGACAATGGTGTTATGGATTTGCCGATAGTGAAGTAAATCAAAACAAAGCGCATTGATTCAATTCCCGCTATTATCGCCTCTTGGTTTTCTCATTCACAACGCCACGAATCAATGTCAACAAATAATAATGAATGGAGGCGTGATAAGGTGCTGTAATTCAACATTATTTACATGAGTAATCTTATTTATTACGTCGTGGGCAGGGGATCAATATTATATAGAAATAAGAGATTATACTCGTATGTTTTCCATGAATAATATTACGGCGTACGCTATCGAAAAGCTATTGTATCAAACCGTCATAATGTCGTCACACGAAAACCGCCACACGTGCAAGGTGGATTAAGGAAAAAACAGGCCATTATTCTACCCATTTGAAGATTTTAAAACACGAACAATTTTTTTTATCGAAAATGATTTGGCTAAATATTCACCGTTAGTGTACATCCAACGTGTGTACTTCACAGAGCAAATATTATATAAAGATGCTCTAACACGCAAGGGGGAGAATTTAAAATAAGCGGGGCGAGCTAGGCGTGCCGCCAATATTAGTAAAAATAATAATATATTGGAGTATTTAGTTTGACATTTTTGATAAATGTTTTATAATTTGCTTACCGCAATCATAATCACTCTAAACAAACGTGGACGGCTGTGAACTAGACTGGTGCCAAAATAGGTATCACGCGACTTGCCTTCAGCCGTCGAAATGGTACTTGGGGCAACTCTATTAATTCTGACGTCAGTGGTCCGTCCCGCTGAAGGAGAAAATGGCAAGTGCTGCAAGCAATAAAAATCTTTCTAAATTTGAACCATGAAAACGACTCGATCTTACACGGTTGGTTGCAAAACTTATCAAAGGAGGGAATTTCCCTTCACAACAGATAACATGAAGATGCACCTATTCTCACCAATAATAATTCTTTGTGAATAATGAGCATGTAATAGGTAATCAACAACACACTGACACCCCAACTATCGGTGCGCACCACTACATGTAGTTGCATGTGTTGTGTGTTCTGTGATGGTGCAGTGCCGGTGTTGGCTTCCCACGGCCCGTGTGAACCTCGGCCACTTGACCCGCCGTCATTACGAGGCTGCTTCGCCTTTTTGTCAGATTTATCCGTTTTTATTACCCACCGTGCATTATTTATATGAATACGTAATTTAAATTTAGAATGTAATTACCGCAGCTACTCGTTTAAAGTTTAAAACGTTCGTAAATTAATCCGGATATTGGAATAGAAGCGGTACGTTTACCGCAAAATCAACTATGACATAGTTAACTTGCATGTGGCCTAAACTAGGAACTAAACACGAAATATGTTGGTTTGTTATTCTTGTCTGTCATAAAAAATCAATTGGGTTTCTTCAAAGTTATTTTGTTTGTCATATATGATAGGAATGCGAATGGGAAACTTATGAAAGTGATACACTATATTCTAGTCTTAGGTCAAGTAGCCACCAACAAGGAACTCCAGTCCATTAAAAAAAATATAGGTAAACAAATAATACTTAAATACCAGTATTTTTTATATTAAAAATAAGTTAGTTTTCATAATTAAATTAATTTAAAAAAATCTATTTTTCAAAGCCCGTTAAATCTATAGCCGATCGATTTTGAGGTTAATATGTCAAATGTCAAAACAAGGATGAGCTTTACCATATATTATTTTATATTTTAATCATCAGTGGCGTGCAGTCCGTAAATCCTAAAAAAATGTGGCTGCCTTCAGAAAACGTTCCATAAAAATATATTAAAACATATTTCAAAAATACGAATTTTTTTCTTGAAACTGCTAAGAAAGAAACTTGTACGCTCATTTATTCAGTTTACCACAACAATGAGAGGAAGATGATAATAAAATTGACATTTTCAAATATTCAATGTACAATTTATAACCCAAATTGAAAAACTACACACAGCCTACCTTTGGTCATAGAGCAATGCACTCCACTGCTATTCATAATAAACCATAATTAAACGCAAATAATTAAATTATGTACCTACCGATTTAGAAACTTTAACTCCAAGAATAATAATTATACGTATTTACAATAACATTGTTGTAATTTCCGTATTGATAATTGATTTTTCATGAACAACACCTTATTTATTTCAATAATATTTTTTTTATCTTGAGCAACAAATTATAGAGCTCAGTCACCCAAATTATGTTTAAATTTTGCCAAAACTAAAAAAAATCGTAATCATCCAATACAAATTTCCATACAAATCGAAAAATCAGAATACGCGCGGACGAGACCCGTGACGTCAGATGTCGAGAATGTAATAGTAAAAAAGAATAGGGTGTTTTGATGAGATGGTTTTTTATTCACAAATAACGATTCATAAATTCTACGTATAATTATAGTATATATAATGAAAGTTATATATTCAGAATCGGCGTTTGTTGATCCGTATGACTTTTAACCGTAATATTATTCACTGGAGTTCCTTATTATTGTGTTGTCTTGATAGACTGTGTACTTCGCGGTAAAAAGTTACTCATGAGAAGATTTTTGATTGATTACTTTATTCTAATTAATTTAGAATTTTTTATAGTGTTAGTGTGCAATTAATAACTTCATGCACTATAATTTCATTATAATTATAATTATGGAACTCCAATATCTGCCGAGAAGTGGCAATGCCACCGATTGCAAAGTTAAACAGGTTATTCGACCTGTACTGTTATTGTTGTGGTAGGTACGTACACGTATCTAATATTAACGTCACGTTGGCAATTATTATTCTTGTTCTTATCCCTATTTCTTGTGCTCGCGGAACATCGGCGTTAAGTTCATCAGATTAGATTAGATAGTGTTCCATTTGGCCGTTATGCTTTTCTGTTTACCTACAACTACAGACTACAGTTTATTTTTATTTGCACAATTCATTATTTAGATTAGATAATAATGTACGTCTATCTTTATTTACCAACTTATGCTGATACTTGTTTTCTGCCTTTATTTCCGCGTTATTCTGCAAATTATAATCATTTATTATAAACTTGAACAAACTCGGCAAAGTCTCAATCGTTGATCTGATAATTAGTATAGTACCTACGTGTTTGATTTTATTCAGATATACATTATTGGATCGTTTATTTTATGTACGTAAAATGTTCGACCTCTATAAACTGGCATGTGCCTAGTTTGGTGGGTCTCAGTGTACAGGTGTAACTTGACGTATTCGGCGGACTTTAACCACCGATTCCTGAGCTTATTTGTAGTAACATAAGCGATTTGTCAATTTTGCTCTTAGATGACTTTGTTCTATTAAAACACAACAAAATCTCATGTCGCTACTAGCGATAACATTTGAGAGACCCTTGAGGAAAGAAACTATTATTACCATCTCCAATGGTAGGTTACACGTAGCCAATAGCTAGGACAGTGATAAGTGGTAACTAAATCACTATTCTGAGAAAAATGATAAGTACAATTAAGTAAGTGATTTAGTAAACTCTTGTATTTGTAATAAAACTTTATTGTGTGCGTGTCCAAACAGCGTGGCAATATCCCCCACCGAACTGCAATGATGCGCGCGCAGCGGGTGGAGGGGGCTGCTTAACCGGAAAAATAGAAAAGATTCTAATCGAGTCAATTAAATTAACTTACTTCTTACCACTTAGTGACTTATACTATTTAGTTGCCACTTATCAATGTCCTTGCTACTGGCGACGTGTTATGTACGTGCGTTTATATACCATTACGGCCTGTTTACACGAGGACAGTGTTTCGGACAGTGGTAAGTGGTAACTAAACTATCAATTTAATTTGTGATTTGCCGGGTGTATATTTAGTGGTCACTTTTTTTAGGACAATCGTTTAGTTACCACTTATCGCTGTCCTCGTGAAAACCGGCCATTACCGTCCAATGCAGTAATGGGTCCGAAGTCTTTCGGATACGTTACGTTACATCCTGTATATTGATTTTTAGTATTTGATTCAGAGTTAACAATCGCAATATAACATACCTAAATCCATTTTATTATTAATTTATCTCAATATATTATTATGACGCGAGAAACCACCTAGACCTTAACACGTTTGAAGTAGCACTTTGAACCCCGCCAAGTAAATAGTATCACGTTCAACTACGCAGTGTTTAATCATAACTCTGATTACTTTTGTTTGTTTGTTATACACAATAAACGAATAGACCACTTGCATATGTTTGTTTAGCGCTCAGGGACATGGCACTTACCTTGGCCGTCGATTAAATTTACACGAAAACTTTCGCAATCCTACAGCACAATAACACTATCAGTGACGTGTTATATTTTGGTCTAATAAGGCCTTCGCTAGGTCAACGATATTGGCACGCGGGCGGCACGCGTGCTCGCGGTGATGCGCTATGCGCTAATCGGCGTGAGTACTCGCGACGCGTGGGCGCTTCAAAATATCGACAAAAAACTATTTTATGCAAATTAACCTAATACTCGATTCTCACTAGTCTTACTACGGAGCTAGTCGATGGCCCAGTATTGAGCTGCAAGAACTCCGAAAAACCATAAATTACAATATGGATGTCAAACTGTTCGCCAAAAGGAGCTCTAGACAGTTTTAAATAGAAACAAAAACAATAAAAATGTTTAGACTCAATCTTCAATCATTCAAATTAACCCAGTTTTATACGTATTTATTTTGAACTGTTTAAATTTAATGACTTCAATTTCGAAAGAAAGAACAATGAGAACTAAGAAAATTTGTCATTTTTGCATACATATTTTGACATAATATATAGACCGGTTTGGATGTTTGGTTTCGGATTTGGTTTGGTTTGGGCACTACCCCACCTACCATCTAAATCTCCATACAAAAAAATGGAATTTTTGAAAAAAAAAAAAAATTATTTTCGGCTCCAACAACATCAATAACGTCGTATTTTTCAATCTTAACACTCTAGCTCACTCAAAAGTCACAAGCCGCCACTGCCATTGAGGCATGGAACTGGCAGACGAAGGATGAAAGTCGACCGAATGCTTTAGAAATAAGATCCGTGAGGCTGTGTGGTAAAACCATGTATGACCGTGTGAGAAATGTTTAGATTCGCAAAGAATGCAAGGCTGATGTGAGCGTAATGAGAAAGATTAAGAAAGGGACGCTTAGATAGTTTGGGCATGTAGAGTGATAAACGAAGAAAGGAATGCAAGGAGAATACATGATACTTATGTTAATGGAAGAATACCGACGCCTGAGGAAGATACGGCACTAAATACTTGAGTCGGGCCATGTCAGGAGTCAGAATAACATAAGAGTATGTATGGATGATATGAATATGAACAAAGCGAGGAGTGTGTGCCAAGATCTAGTCGTTTGGCAGTCTGTCCTCTCTGCCCACCCTTGCGGAAAAAGGCATGATTGCTAGTTAGTTTGTTAACTAACTAGAAATGTACAGTCTACATCAGCAGTCATATTAATGACATAATAAATAATATATGTAAATAACAATATTTTGGAAGATTTGAGAAGGTGTTGTTGATGAGACCCAAACAATTGCCTGAACTGAATATATAATAATTATCACATAGAAATTAAATCAGTCTATATTAATTATTTGACCTTGTCTTTTCTTTCCCATCCGTGTAAAATCCCAGATGGATATAATTCTCCACTGCATTCACATCGTCCTGAAACTTTCATAATATTAAGCGCATGCTCTATTAGTAGACTCCTAGTAATACACATTAGTACTATGTTCATACGAATGATTATTACCTTTTACATAGTACAATAGTACTGCGGTATTGAGTCACCCTGTTGCCCGGGAAACCCCTATGACTCAACGGGGGTGAAAGCTGAATAATTAATATCCTACATTCCATTCCAACTACCTGTTCAAGTGTACCTTTCTAGTACCCACATTAAATTGCACTTGCATGTATGGTAAAACATTTTCCACCTCTTTCTTACGATCATGGGGTAATGATAAAATTGTTTAAATATCGGAATGACTGTTTGTCTTACCATTGTAATGCTAATAAGGATATTACAGCATATTTTTAAACTGAAAACTCTTTTAATTTTTACTCATTGTAGAAAACAATATTAACATAACCTAAATGAAATATGAAAACGGAAAAAATGACAGAAAATAAAAAGATTTCAGTCGCATCTGGGACTCGAACTCAGGTCCTCTGTCTATCCGGGGCAACCGCTTAAGCTAATACTATTTTAAATTTTTTTTTATTATTTTTCTTTTAATTTTGCTTGTAGTTATTAAAATTATAGTTATTATAATATGGCCTTTTTGAAATTAGTAACACTGTTTCTCGTTTTCTCGCTAGAGCAGAGGTTCCCAACCTTATTTGTCTCGCCGCCCACTTTTATACTATATTTTTCATCAGCCACCCCCCAGTTTCTTACGTGACAATGTGATGAAATCTAAATATATATACGCTGTGAATGAGAGATAATAACTCTCATTTCACATATTATATTATGTAGTATATTATTGTTCATCAGCCACCCCCCAGTTTCTTACGTGACAATGTGATGAAATCTAAATATATATACGCTGTGAATGAGAGATAATAACTCTCATTTCACATATTATATTATGTAGTATATTATTGTTCATCTGACAAACCCGAAACCTGGTTAGGTGTTATAAAACCGTAAAGAAAATGACAAAAAAAACTATTAATCCATCTATATATCAGTAGAATAATTGAACAGTTCATTTTGTTGTACGATTCTTCAATGACATACGACAAATTAGAATTTATAAGGAAAATTCATTCAAAATATTTTTGTTGCTCGCCTCCCATTTGCCTTTGAGGCCACCACCGCCCCCTTGGATCTGTTCAACACTCCTCGGGGGGTGATATAGCCCACATTGGGAATCTTTGCGTTAAAGCGGTGGGGAACCTGCAGCCATTTTAATATATCCCAATATTGAGAATCACATCACTATTGCATCAATAGTGCATGCACCTAATTAACTTCATCCAGACAGTGTGGCTGGCGCATGAAGCACCTTTACACCTAACATTTGATTTCATATTGCATTCAAAATTGCTTTATTTTGCTCTTTTTATCTGATAATTTTTTTTTTGTAGTTGTGAAGTGTCTCGTACTCTGGCGCGCAAAAACAAAGCTAATAAAGTCAATTTAATGCGGCTTTATTAGGCTGTTACTAATTTATGGTCCTGCCTCTGAGAGCTCCATTGTAATCTTTCTTTCTGTTACACGCTTCATTTATGAGAAAGAGGGAGAGGTCAAATTAAAGCTATCCACAGTATGCCTACCAAAGCGTCCATTTGTATGTATTTATTGTTTCTGTCTATTTCTCCAATTCTCTGCATTCCTAACCTCAAAGTTGTTGACATTTCAGCCCAGCACCTCCAGCGCACCCCAGCGGCGGGTGTGGTGCTGCCTGCGGGCGTGGGCGGCTGGGCCTCGGGGGCCGCGTCAGCGCTGCAGGCGTGCCAGAAGCTGCGCCTCCAGTCGCTGCAGATGGAGCGCGAGCGTCTCAAGCAGAGGCAGCAGGAGATCAGATTACAGGTAACATTATTCCTCCTAACACCTTCAACACAACCCCCTGCCTGTTAAGTGTTCAACTAGTGAAACTATATCACCACCCGATTACTAACTTTAGTAAACCTCCTCTATACAGCCTTCAGCTTGTAGCATGGTTACATAAGTTTTCGACGCAGTTACAAACTTTGTTTTATTCTGTTTCACTTCTACATTTTCACATTTCTAGTAGTCGGAAATTGAAATACATATTATATTTTGCATTAAAGGGTAAAAAGGGTGCATATATGCATTTAAATATTATACAGGTGTTGTTGACCTACCGAATTTTGACTTTTGTGAATGTGATATTCAGGAAGTATCTACTTAATTTGTGATTTTGGTGTGATGGGCACACGATTCAAGCCCAATTTTGAAGCATGGATCCACATTTATTCAAAAATATTTTGTAATTACAGCAAGAGCTGATGGCGCGCCAGGTGCCAGTGGTGTCGGGGGCGGCCGACGTGGCCCTGGACCCCTTCCTCTCGGGACTGTCGGAGCACTCCCGCCAGGAGTCGGGAGACAGCGGCCTGGGCATGGGCCTAGCACATTCGTACTCCATGCCTCACACGCCCGAGGACTTCCTCGCCAACATAGACGACAACATGGACTGCGCTAGCGAGAGTGGCAACACCACCATGGACGCCAACGACATTTCTCTCAGTGATAATATAGACTCTACAGACGACCTGGTGCCCTCTTTACAAGTAAGATTTCTTTGAGTATAAAAAGTAAGTTTAAATTGAATTTACAAGATTGTAGACTAGTGGTTTAGCTTTTCGCATAATTCATTATAACAGTTGGGGTGGTACGGCTATTTTTCTAACATTACTCAATGATATACGTAAAATAGAATCATCAATTCAAATCCATTTTCATGTTAACAACCAAAACTTATTTGGCTCACCATTTCCTTTTCAAAGATATTTATATTGCCCCAGAAATCTCTCCCACCCCTCCAGAAAAAGTTTTAGTCACTTTTTTTTGCCAATAATTATTCAATAATAATCTAGCTACATTAAATATGTTGCTACAAATCTTGGAAGTGAAATTTGAATGCTATTTTACACAAACATACATACAAACATGCACTTGAAAATCAATCAGTTGTAACATGCAGTTTTGGAAAATCCTTTGTAGCAGAGGTGCTAATGTAATTAGTCAACCAAATCGTTGTCCCCAAGGCCTTTTCCCCTAGAAATTTCTAGCACCCCTAGGGGGGCGATATCACACACTTTAGGAATATCTGGAGCAAAACATATTTGGCTTTCCGGGAGAATGACATGTTCAATTCAAAACACATGCGGTGACACCGCTGACATTTCTGGCCGGCGATGGTTTAGGCGGACTAATTTGTTTGTGAAATGATGATTCGTTAGTATCTCCCACGTTTGCAACGCACATCAAATGGCATTTGGAAAATGCCTCCGAGTCTATGTATGTATTGGTAAAATCACCGCACAGGATAGATAATGCCTCCGAGTCTATGTATGTATTGGTAAAATCACCGCACGGGATAGATAATGCCTCCAAGTCTATGTATGTATTGGTAAAATCACCGCACAGGATAGATAATGGGGAAGCATCACGCATTATTGCTTTAGTTTAAAACCACAATTTCTAACTCTAACAGCAAATTAATCATCAACTGTTATATTCCTCACGCTTTTGTCCTTGCATTCAACTTCTCTAATACTTGAATTCATTATTTATGAATAAGTGTTTTTGCTAACTAACCTTATTTTTGTTATTAATTTATTTATGTTTTTGCATTGCGTTATAACTTAAATAAATATTTGTAATTTTTATAAATATTTTTTATTTAACAAACAAAATATAAGCGAATCATAATTGTATCTAATATCACAGACTGAAAAATATGAATCATCAACAATTACAAACTATATACAAAATGTATTTTCATTGGCATTGTGATTTCATTTACACATTTTGTGTCTAATGGTGGAGTTAAAAAATGTGATGGGAATGGAGCCAGTTACATCAAATACCATAGAAATATATATAATGCGCAGCTTCTGACATTTTCCATACATTGAGATCGCAACATGGTACACTAGCGCCCCTAGCGACGCGCGTTGGCGAAATTGTTTTTTTTTTTTTTTCAATTTTTTCAATTTTCTTTCATTTCTAACTTTTAGACTTCTTTTGGCTTACACAATTTTTATCATTAAATAAATATTTTATTCCATTTCTAATAAAAGTAAACTGAATACTGTAGAAATGAGATCTCTGAGGCGAATGTGTGGTAAAACCATGTATGATCGTGTGAAAAATATTGAGATTCGTAAAGAATGCAAGGCTGATGTAAGCGTAATGAGTAAGATTAAGAAAGGGATGCTTAGATGGTTCGGGCATGTGGAGCGAATGAACGAAGAAAGGAGTGTAAGAAGAATATATGTTGCGAATGTGAATGGAAGAAGAAGCCGGGGACGGCCAAGGAAGACATGGCACAGTCAAGTGAATCAAATACTTGAGTCGGGTCATGTCAGAAGTCGGAATAATAGAAAAGAATGTATGAGACGATGTATGAATGTGAATGAGGCAAGAAGTGTATGCCAAGATCGAGTTGTTTGGCGGTCCGTCCTTTCTGCCTACCCCTGCGGTGAAACGTTGTAATGGTTAGTTAGTTAGTCTAAACCACCAGACCAAGTGCGATCATCGAGCGGCGGAGCTTATAACTGTTAGTACAAACCTAATAGGAGGCCTCTTTAATATTTTTTCTTTTATGACAAAAAAGCAGGTCATATGTAGGTTACCTAATTAAATATTTATTTAATGAGTTTTCGATTTCAATAATTTATTAAAAATGTCAAAGAAAATCTATTAAAATGTTTGGAAAAAACTAATTCAGTCAACGCGTGCCGCTAGGGGCGTTGGTGTACCATGTAGCCATCAAATGTCAGGAGCTGCCTATATTGTCATTAAAGAGTATTTGGTCACATTAACAATTCCTGTAGTGTAATTCAACTCTGTTCACTTTTTATCCCTTGAACTAAAAGGCATTTGTTTATTGCATTTCTGGGGTCTGTCTTGCATGCAGAAACGCGTGAAAGGGTTTCAGTATTATGATCATTAATATATGTTTGCATTATTAGCCCTCTGATGTGTACATGCATATTTATTTACCAAGATCATCAGCTTCACTCTTTCTCTATAGCCATTTTGTTAATTTTATTGCTCTCCCTAAAATAATGGCTGAATTTGTTTTATATTTTCATTTCAACTCCTAATAATGTATGTATACCAACCCAAAGATACAAGTCTGTCCAGATCAGGAATTATATTGACTAAGCCACTCTAGTTAGTTGTCGTTCAGTGTGTAATTTCATCAACAAATATATCAAGTGTGTTTTGTATGAACTGTCTAATAATTGATTTGATATGATTTCAGCTGGGCGAGGAGTTTTCAAGTGACATTTTGGATGATGTAGAATCACTTATAAATCCCGCAACCAACAAGCAGGATAATGTATTAACTTGGCTGTAGCAAGTGCCTTTTAACAGTTTAATGTGAAGTAGTGAAATACTCAGTGTGCAATAACGGGGAGAAATGCCCCTTTTCTCTCACAACACTCGTGCGCGCTGAACGCTTCTTGAGAGACAAATTCGGGGGCATTCTATATGAGATTAAACTATTTTTAAGAACAAACTATATTTTCCAGAGACAATACGAAGTGATTTGAATGAAATGTGGTGCTGAAACTGAAAGGAACAAACATATTGTAGCGACAGTATGTTCTTTGTGTTTTTTATATGAAATATATGACATGGCATCTATTTTATGAGGTGCGTATTTTTATTTTATTGATAAAAATATGATGACCGAAACACAGGTGCCTTTTGATCGTGCCTGAATATTTTTTCAATTTTTAGTAGAATGATTGTCTAATAATTTTAATTGATTGAATATTATTTGAATGATAGGTTAATGCACTGATGTAATAAAAGTATTTTTCTTTATTTTAAATGTAATGAGCAATAAATGTGTTTTTTTTTTCTTTTTAAATATTATTAATTTTTTACCCATTTATTCTCGGTCTAACTTGAGAATTTAGGTGTGAATATTTTAATGAAAATGTTCAATTAAATTTAATGAACGATTGATTTCGGGTATTTATCTATTTGTCATTCATTTTTTACTAAAAACTTGGACAGCAATTGCTGTTTTCTTATTATCTTTATTCTATGCTAATGTTTACCAAGTTGAACTAAAAAATATAATAATGTTTATTTTTTATGAATTTGTGTGCTTTTATTATTTGATTTTGGGGATTTATCCTTACATATTGAAATATTCACTCATCAATGTAGAGCCATGGAAGTGAATGAAAATGTTTTCATTATTTTGTTTACATCTAAAACTCTTAATCTTAATGAATTTCAAAGCATATACATACTTACTTATAAATATTACATATATTATATAATATTGTTATTTTAACACGCAACATTTTATATAAACTTTTTTTAGGCTATTTAAAGAATACCGTTGTTTGTCAAAAGTGACTGTTAATGGTAATGTGTTTGTACGCAAAATTATTTTTATAAATATTTGTTTGAAGCAGTCAACTTAATATGAATACATATCTTTGTTTTTATTTAAAATCAATTAATGTTAAAATGTATCTTTATAAAATTTCAATCATAAATGAAAATAATTGATGATGTTTCTACATATGCAGTATCTATCATTAGAATATTACCTTGTGGAACACATCGTGTCATATGGCGCATCTACCGTATGAACCATAATCGCTTATCAACAAAAGAACCAATCAGAATAGAGATTTTGCATGGCTTGGATGTTTGGCACAAGTCGGGTAATAAATATTCAAAAAAATATTTCCGATTTAAAAAGTTACCTTACTGAATTATTTGCGGGGAAACCTCATACGATTTTATTTTTATTTAGAAAGACACTTATTCAGCCTTACGAAAATACAGTTTTAAATATATATACTTTCATATTTCTTTGTTTAGCTTTTTTAGTAACATGAGGGAGAAAAAAAAATCATTTCTCCGAATATAAGTAGCTATTCTGGGAAAACCACTCATTCGATAAACATAAAATTTTGGTAAATAGATAGATAAGATGGAACAATTTACAAAAACATCATTTTGTAAAACACAAGTGAGTTATTACGAAATAAAAGCCCGGAAGTGCATGGTGCGCCGAACGACTTTTATGTCTGGCACACGAGAGATTAATGGCACAAGCCAACTTTGACTATGATTTCAATAAATTTATTTTACACGAATTTGAATGATTGTTCAAAAGTGGGGTAAAAGTTGCAACTAACACTTTTCCGTATGTTGGAATTTCTTTCAAAATTTTCCCCATCCAATATAATTATTTTTATTTTGACAATCAGTAAAATATCACCCGTATTATGAATATGTATGACCCTTGACTGCGCCTACACCATTGCGGTATAATCATTTAAGTTTTCAGAATAATGTAAGATATTGGCAGGGTTGAATTTAAAAATTATATGAAAGCAATAACTATTTAATACAAATGCCGTCCATTTGAAACTAAATGCCTTTATATAGAGATTACGTTTTTACAAGTTTCCCGAGTTGGAATAATGTTGTTAAAATTTACATATTTACAAATGAAATGTTGATTAAATAATAATGTGTGATTTTGAATTGATCAAACTCTTGATTATGGTGAGACTCTTGTGGAGTAGAGGTGATTTTTGGCAAAAACGCTAATGACTGGTCAAATTGCACTTTAATTTTGAAAGAGGGGCAACTATGTATCAAATGTTACGCTAGAAAACTTGAGACTGCAATCTACCACGACAGTTCGTGTCTTGCCAAAGGTTTCCATTGGTGATATTTGACAATGATTAATAATTATTAGGGTAAGAGAATTCTCTGGACCCAGAGATTGTGGACTGAGAATCCCGAACCTTAATACGATTTGGTCGTGTCCAACCACCTAAACACGTATTGCTTTGCTTATACATAATGATATGTGCACACCACACTCTGAGAAGAGTGTGTGCTCTGTCGCACACATGTATACATGCCTTCTATCATGTCTCTCCAAACGCATAGCTTTAACAATTCCTCACTTTTACATTGAGGTAACATTAAGGCTGATATGCAGTTGTTAAGTCCATCGTATATATTATCCATATTTTTATTATTTAATCTCAAACATTGGACATGGACAAGCCTTCTGAAATTATGAATGAAACATGATTGGATAAACTCTTTCTGCTTTAATTATGTATTTATAAAATGATTAAATATTTCTTTTCAATTCATATTCATTGAAAACTTGACCTGTCTAAGAATGTGTCCAAGTTCTTTGAGAAGCATACATACTGTGTGCAAAATAATAATAAAATGTACAAATATGAGGATTCATTGCGTCAGCGTGGTTCTTTATGCATTTGTAATTTTATCATGTATGTATTTACATTTTTTGTCTTATTGCATTTGAAACAAACTCAGCGTTCCGTTCAGTCTAACTACGAGTAGAACTTTTGTATTTTGAGTGTCGAATTTTATACAAATTTTAAGTTACTTCTTTGAAATTATTGTAAGATGCTCAAGTGATGAATACACACGGTGCAAAACTAAATTTTATTGTAAATAACGAAAGATCTAGAAAATTGTGCTTGCCTAAACTCATAACGAATGAAGTTATTTTCAGTATTTTATATTTCCAGTCTTGGTATTAATTTGTACACTACTTTATAGATATTTTATAAATCATTATTTTTTGACATCCCCCGATACTATTTGTTTTTCAAGGGAAGTTTATTTATTGTCATTATTTGGTAATCCTATTTAAAATTGAGATTAGTCTATAGTATTACATAATACCCAATGTATTTAATATTTGAAAACAACAATGCGATTTTCATTCACTGTTCATTCATATTTTTATATATAAATCTATCTTCATTTTTATTTATTTAATTTTTGACTGTCCTATATTCGCTGGAAATTATGCGTTAGCAAAATACATAGTTCATCTTCAAACCACTATTGCAGAAAATTGTTAACTTAACCCGGATTAAGAATCCTCCCAGTTGAAAAATCATTCAGAACATGCAACAGAAATAGATTCTTTCTTCCGGAACATTAAAACACGTAATTGATTATTTTATTATGATTCATGTCCAATAAGATACATTTTGTGTGCAAATTTAGCTTTTATGGGCTATTACTTATTATTAGCAATGTAGTTTTAACAGTTTACAGACTGAAGGAGATTGTGACGCAGTAGACTTAATAAGAGTTGACGTGTATTTTCTCCGTGCCGCAGGTCTGCAGATGCGTCAGAGGGAGAATAAAATATAATCGATCCGCAACGTTTGCGATTGAAATATAGCACGATAGATGCAAACTACATTTAAGGATTTCTTATTTAGTAATATTAATTGTAAGGATATTAATTAATTATGTATGTAATATTCATAAATGTTGTGAATATAATAATTGTTACTTTCCAATCACCACGTTTGGAAAGGAGAAGGATATTTGTGAATTATTTCAGTATTTTTGTAACAGTATTGTTACTTCTTTGTAAATATACCTACTCAAGATTTCCGGACCTAATAAAATACTGATACTTTCTTATGTCTTTTTTTATGTACTCGCCAGAATACATGCATTTGGCACATTTTAACCCATAAGCTGCTATGCGATATGCTGACCCCAGTGCTACGCACATGCATGGATGTGCTGAAAAAAAAAGTTTGGTTCTCTGATGCCGCATGTCGATCCCTCCTACGTAAAGTATTGTAACATTAAAGTGGTTTAAAGAGACAGAAGTTTGGTGCAAGTCGACTTTTTGGTTGTTTTGCACCAAATTTGGGACCTTCATTGTCAATTACGTCCCAAATATGGTGCAAAATGATCAAAAGCTCAACCTACACCAAGCTTCTGCCTCTGTACGGGACAAGATCTGTAAACTCTTGCCGCACGTTTAGAAGAAGAAGATGAGGCTGGCCACTTCGACGCTTCAGAGCAGGTTAGGAAGGAAGGGGGAAGGTGTATTCCTTGAGGGGGGGAAATGCCTTGAAAAAGGCAGACGATTTCTTGCAAGGAGCTGGTGAGGGTGAAGAGAAAGTCTCGGTCGGTTTTCAGGCCGGGTGAAGATGCAGGCGAAGTAGCTAGAAGGCGTGTTGAATCCGTGAGAATACTCTGATTTTTTAGAATTGCACTCGTCGTTCAAGTACTTCGGTGCGATACCGTGCGGCGAATCGGGCAGTTTGAACTCGTGAATATTTCGCGAGCTGCCGTAGATTCTGTCAATCTTGGATCGACTTGATCAAAAAATTAGGATGTGAACCACGACCTTCTGCTTGAATTGAGCCTATTGCAATCTTCACCTATTTTTTATTAAAGAAGCCAAAATTATTACAAAGTATGTCATGGGGGTCAAAGTAGGACAGGTGATACTTTGCCGCCGAATTACAGAAAAATGCATTGTACAAACATAAATTGAGTAAGTTTACTCGATTCCGCGGGTGCTAATGAACAGATCAGAAAAGGTCTTTTATTTAGATCAGTCACCGCAGCCGCAGGAATCGCTTACAAAGACAGACAATTTTGATAGAACAATAATTATTGACAAGTTTTTGTGGGTCGGATGGGCTCGACCAATGAGCGCCCGCTCTGCTTTCGGGACAGTCGCCGGGAGCGACCGTAGAAGTGGCGGGGGTCGGAGAAATGTCCCGTTAGTGGCCAGTAGCGGCTCGGCACGAAAACGACATTCAGGGGCGTAGAAAAAGAAGACGATAACGTGCACTGTTTATCATTCACTTCTTCGAAACCCCCGGAACTACGCTTGTCGAAAGCCAATATGAACTGAAATGGGGCGTTTGCACAAATCCTCATTTTGTGCAAACATAACAAGACAGGGATGCGTATCTAGTCGCCTCTCTATCAGGTTAAAATTAAAGTCGGGCGTTGCACAATTAAATCATTTGTGCAGACATAACAAACAAGACAGGGATGCGTATCTAGTCGCCTCTCTGTCAGGTTGTGGTCGGGTCGTCTGTGTGAGCCCGACGAGTACTACATGCTAGCTCGATTGAGGATCGTATCTAGTCGTCGCTCGTTCGAAGCTGCACGAACTCAGTAGTTGATTTAGTATCTAGTCGTACCCCCTACTGAGTTATGTACTGGTTTTGATGTTACGCAAACGGAGGGTATTACAAACTTTGATAGTCACGTCTGGTATAGCCTCTTTCCTTTTTTTTTTACATGAATACTGCACACTGTCTCAACTGCTCCCAACCGTCTGGAGCCAGTGAGACTATGGCATCCCCAATTGGGAAATGTTGTGAGGCTGAAGGTATAGGCGAGGGGAAGGAGAAGGGGAAGAGGAAGGTGGGGAAATGCCTGGCTATTCAGATCTGGTCACCAAACACGGCTAAAAGTCATTTCAAGCAATATTTCAATTCTGAATGGTGGTCTTTCTGAGAGTATCTTCCACTCTGGAACGTGCGAAAATATACTATACATTATTTTTAATTAATTAATTGTGAAACAGCACAAATTAATTAAATAAAATTTAGTTGCACACGCCGGGTTTTGAACCTGCGACCTTCCGATTCGTAGTCGAGAGCCTTACCCCTCGACCATGGAGGCCGTCATTAAACCACTCAGCCGGTTTAAATCACTATTCTGTAAAGTTCTGATTTTGAAGTTACGATGCTTTACATAGGAAGGGTCGATATGTCCGTTATTCTATATACATCGAGAGTGCGTTGAAAAGGTTAACCTCAGTTTATTTGGTAAGTACTAAGATATTCACGTCCATAATTCCTTATTTCACCGCAGACAATCTCTCAGTGGGCAGAGTGTACACACTACCCTCTTCTTCTCCAGAGAGTATATCAAAACCACTGTGAAAAGTCAATATTTCCAAGCGAACTTACCTTGGACAACTTAGTTAGGAATCTATCTTACTGAAATCTGCTGTTTACTAAATATATAGTTAGAAACATTATGACTGTTAGATCTGCGCCTCTAAATCGCAAAATCAACAAAATTGTATCTAATCATTGAAGAAGATAATATTACCACATCCCAAATGAAACGTGAATCCGAAAAAACAACAGAAAATAAAAAGATTTCAGTCGCATCTGGGACTCGAACCCAGGACCTCTCCTATCCGGGGCAACCGCTTAACTAACTTAGCTAATGAGACCAGTTCAATTTACGCGACTGAAATCCTTTTATTTTCTGTTGTTTTGTCGGATTCATGTTTCATCTGGGATGTGTTAATATTATCTTCTTCAATGATTAAATATTACAATGAGGTTTACAAACTTCAATAAGCTATAAAAAAAATAAAAAAAATTGTATCTGTTTCAAAATGAAATTTAAAAAAAAAATCTAATTTGGATCACTATTTTGAGGTAGCTACTTGCTTATATTATTTTCAGAATTTATTGTTCAATTTCAATGTTTCAGCAATTAATAGTTTGTTATTATTATAATAATCAACTGTACTAAATTTGGCGATTTAAAAAATAAAAACAACAGAAGGCCAGCACCTAACTGATAAAAGTTTTATCTCGAAAGACAAGGATATATTTATTTGAATACAATTTTTTGTTGTATCTTTATGAAATTACGTAAAATATCTTCATCCAGGTTTCATCTTTGTGGATCCTCTGGGTGACCCCATTTTAATGAGTCGTACAGCTTGGCAGAATATTGTAGACATTTAATCAATTGTAAGTAATATATTCATTACTATGGCAACACTAAGGTTTTTGACATTTTCAAGCATTGTTTAGCAGAATTTCGAGCGAGGATGCTCGTGCCCAACTAAATATATTTAGAAATGATTTGTGAATAATATAATATGTAGATTTTGATACAATTATAACCATGTTAATTCAGATTTGAGGTTATGCCTCACAATGTAGATTAACTAGCAGTCCACAATGGATTCCTGATACTAACCCCGATGTGTAGCAGTTAGACATGGAACTGGCATAGGAAGGATGAAAGTAGACTGAATGCTGTAGAAATAAGATCTCTGAGGCATATGTGTGGTAAAACTTTGTATGAGAGAAGACTCAGAAGAACGCATGGCTGATGTAAGTGTATTGGTTAAGATTAAGAAAGGAACTGTTTGATGGTTTAGACATCTAGAATGGATGAATGAAGAAAGGAGTGTAAGGAGAATATATGATGCAGAAGTTAGATAAGTTAGAAGAAGTCAGGGAAGCCCAAGGAAGGCATGATGGCATGATCAAGTGAATCAAATACTTGAGTCGGGTCTTGTCAAGAGTCAAAATAACAAAAGAGTATATCTTTTCTAATTTTTCATTGTAGGGTCCCGTGAACCTACAATGAAAAATAAGAACTGTACAATGTTGAAAAACCTCTTCGTTTTGTCAATATTTCGTTTTTTAATTGATATATAATCCTCAAAATCCTGCGTTTTTTTTATATGACTTTGGCTGTTACAGCAATATTGCTTTCCTGCGACGATATATGAATGTGAACGAAGCAAGGAATGTGTGCTGAGATAGAGTTATGTGGTGGTCTATCCTCCCTGCCTTCCCCTGCCAGGAAATGATGATTATTTAAATTATAGATTTAAAATAAAATTACGTTATACAGTTGATCCAAATATTATTATATCATGTATTTATTTTCTAATGTACCAGTAAAAGATTGTAGGTAAAAGAAATATTATAATAATTGAGTTTGATAATACTCTTGGCAAAGCTTACTAGTCTTTATGGCAGTTTGAAGATCCATTTTATCCGACCTATTAATTATTTATGAGTTCAAAGATTAATTGGCTTGATAGCTATATAATATTATTATTATTTCATCAGTAACTGTAGGTATATTGTGTAATGCTCAATAAGTAGGTACCCAACCTGCTGTGTTATTCATATCCTTGTATTTCCTATTATACCAGTGATGGACAACCTTTTTATCTGGAGGGCCAACTTATTCATTTTCAATTCGATCGCGGACCTCAGGGAGAAGGGTACATACAGATTGACATGGTTAACTTTGCAGTCAGTAGTGTCTACCTACTAAAATGATATCTTTTAATGCATTTATCATAGAAAACACAAATAAAGCGCTGCAGGCGAAATTTTTCTGTCTTCTGATGCTGCTGGTTAGTATCATCATGAAATATTAAAAAAATGAAAAAAAAAAAATTTTAGGCGGTTGATTTAAAAACGATGGACAAAAGTTTGTCTACGTTTCGTATTTTGTAAAACATAATGGAAAATATTTGATCATCCGCAATTGCAAATCCGAAACTCCAAACGATTGCTATTGAATAAGAAATATCAAAATCTCTTCTGTTACTTATATGTTTTCAGAAACAACAAATAAAACCTTATAAAACAGAACCCATTAAAAATATCAAACACACCGTTTACAAAAAGCGAAAGTTTTGCTAGAATCAAGGTCAAACCAATAATTTTATCATTCTGAGAGACTGATTCCAAAAAAAGTTTAGTCGAGAAATCTTTTGGATTTTTATAAAACTATATCACAAAAAAATTATTATTATCTTCTATATTGGTAAAAAAATTGTATCATTTTAAGAAAATGTAAAAAAAAGTCTATTATTTTGAGCGGCATATTCAAAACTTTGAAGACAGACTAAATTTTGCCTCTAAGCCCTTTTGCAAAACAGGATAAAAACCGTTGAATATTTTTTACCACAAACTTTTTGATATTTTATTTAGCCAAATTTCGACGGCCTCCATGGTCGAGGGGTAAGGCTCTCGACTACGAATCCGAAGGTCACGGGTTCAAATCCCGGCGTGCGCAAGTAAATTTTATTTAATTAATTTGTGCTGTTTCACAATTCAGTTAAAAATAATATATAGCATATTTGCACACGTTCCAGAGTGGAAGATACTCTCAGTATCGCCCTGGTGAAAGACCACCATTCAGAATTGAAACATTGCTTGAAATATCTTTCAGCCATGTTTGGTGACCGGATCTGAATAGTCAGATATTTACCCCTTCTCCTTCCCCTCCCCAATACCTTAAACCTCACAACATTCCCCAATTGGGGATGCCATAGTCTCACTGGCTCCAGACGGTCGAGAGCAGTTGGGACTCTTGTGCGGTATTCATGTAAAAAAAAAATTAAAAAAATACAAATCATCCAATTATGTATTAGTAATATTATAAAGATTCTGAAATTGAAAAAAAAGATTGTGAAAAGGGTCACGGGCTGCACTCAATGGGCTTGCTGACTGCGGGTTGTGCATCACTGTATTATACACATACATACAGGAATAATTAACTGTGATGCTGATAAACCAGTGCTTCTCCACTTGGTGTTTATCTATGTTTTTCCTTTGTTAACAAAACCTGCAAAACATCTTGTTTTTGCAACATCTTAATCAGATCTAGAAATAACTCGAGTGAAAGGGTGGGAATGGATCATTGCATGGATATATCTCAAATAATTCAGCAGTATATAATGAAACTAGGAATTCAAATATTTAATAATTTATATCCCACAAACCAACTTATCCCAACTCACTTTTCGGAACAACTGGTTTGTATTTGTTTTTTTTTTTTTACACTACATTACAGTACAGGAGACCCTGAGGGATATAATTTCCCTCAAGGCCTATATCATCTTTGGGGATGCTGTGTGAAGGGTCTTTTAGAGAATAGGAAGGAGTGAACTTGGGTTTTGAAGAGACCCATGTTATAGGATGGAGGAAACACAGAGGCCAGCAGATCATTCCACAGCCAAGCTGCTGAACACAAGAACGAGTCGTAGAAGCAACCCGTTCTCATGTGAAAAATATCAACTGTGTGCAAATGTTTTGGCATGTTTCCAGACTATGCACCGGTGCCGAAGGGATCAATGACGCTAGTTCCTCGGAGCATCTTCCATTAAAATACCGGTAGAACAAGGACAGCATTCCCACCTGACGTCTGTGCTTCAAAGATTGCAATCCTTTTGTTAAGATAGGCGAATCTATCAAACGGACCACCCGTTTCTGCATAGAGTCAAGGGTTTTTTTCAGATATTTTGGGACTCCCGACCAGAGGTAGTTGCCAAATTCTACAGTGGGGCGCACTTACGATTTGTACAGGGTTAGAGCAGTTGTGTACTATTAAAGTATGTGTGTGCCTTCGATGGAGCCCCCGTACCTTAGCTGGTCACTTAAGGTTACACCAAACATATCAATGGAGGGCTTGTTGGGAAGATTGCTTCCATTAAAGGAGACTAGATTATCATTTCGATTCCTTTTAGACATAATCAGACATGATTGGGTCTTTGAAACATTAAATTCAACGAGGCAATTCTTACCCCAAGAGGAGACCCTCTCTAGGTAACCGTTCATTCTCTGCTTCAAAGCCCTCCGAGCCGTTGGAGTTTGTGTGCCCTTTGGGGGCTTGTCAAATAAAAAGCTATCATGGACTGTACTGTCATTCGCGTAACAATGGATTGGTGCACATGTCAAGAGGTCATTGATGTGCAACAAAAACAATGTCGGAGACAGAACCGATCCTTGTGGGACGCCAGCATTTATTGAATGTGGATGATTTGATGAGAGCTCAATTCTTAAATTTTTCACAAAACCTTTTGACATATTGACCCCTACAGGTTACAGGGGAGCGGTTTAAAGAGACAGAAGTTCGGTGCAAGTTGAGTTTTTGGTTGTTTTGCGCCAAATTTGGGACCTTCATTGCCCATTATGTTCCAAATTTGGTGAAAAACGATCAAAAGCTCGACTTATACCAAGCTTCTGTCTCTTTAAACCACTCTCCTGTAAAGTTTCGATTTTGAAGTTACGATCCTTTACGTAGAGGGGTTGATATGCATAATTTTTTGTCAAAACAACTTCTGAGAATCTCTGTTTTGCAAAGATTGTATTTGCACATTATCTTCTTTTAGTTTCCCACTCTCATCAGTGCATGTGCATTCTTGTGTTGTATAAAAAAAACATAATGGTTTGCATACCTATATAACAAGATAACAAAAAGATTGTGAAAACAATTTAGGAATTATAAAAGAAGAAGCAATTATGTGGTTGTCCGATTTTGGTAAAATCATATGTTTTGATAACATTTGAAATTATAGTTTGAATGCTGGCAATTATTTTTTTTTATCTCAGTAGGTAGGTACTTAAAACTTGAAAAATGAGACCAGGAAAGATAAACCAACTGATAAGAACATATTATTACAGCAATCAGCGAGTCATGCGTAAACTAAAAAATCAAACCTTCTATCAAAAACCTATAAAAAATAACACTTTAAAGTAAAAGTTTTAGGAACTCTGTGAATTACTTGCACATGTTTATATTTCTCTAAATATAACTTGTTAAGATTGTAAAGCACATAGACCAGTTCACATTCTTGTTGTTCAACAAGTTTAGTTTCAAGTTGTTAGGACTAGTGAAGTAAATGTAAATAATAATATTTCTGTGCACATTCTCAATATGTATACAATTTTAAGTATAGTTTTAGCAAGTGTTGTTCTATTTCTATATTGTGTAAATTATTACCTTTTCAAAACTAAATCCGCTAGACTTTTCGGTAAGGTCCCAGGTCCCAAGCGATTGCCAATAATTGGGAATTTAAGGGACTTTTTATTGAACCCAGGTATGTAATGTTTTTGTCTGCATAAATGTTATAGATGGCACAGTGCACACATGTGGCAAGTGATGTGAGAAAAATCAACTTTGATTAGAACATTGATATCATAACCCCATGGATTAGAGCAACATAATATTAATGTATGCTGTATGGAAAAAGTAATGTAAGTTTCACATGAAACATGTATTTACCACTTAGATCATCTTGAGAGATGCATTACACATGCCGTAATTGTATTAAAATTGACCTTTTTTTAGTGCTATGGCATCGATTTCATCAATTCGAAAATAAAACCATAATATAAAGTTGTAATTCTTTCAGTTCCACTTTTCTACCAATCAAGATGGATGGGAAATACATTTAAGAGTATATACGGTGTTCAGGTGTGCAGGAAACGCATACTGAACATATTTAGCCCGTGTGATATAGAGGTAAGTTCGTATTTACTATTTATAGTATGCTTATGAAATAATGTAAAAAGTTGTTATTTGTTTTTATTTAGAGGAAGGATGAAAGTAAACTGAATGCCGTAGAAATGAGATCTCTGAGGCGAATGTGTGGTAAAACCATGTATGATCGTGTGAAAAATATTGAGATTCGTAAAGAATGCAAGGCTATTAGCATTTATAGTATGCTTATGAAATATTGTAAAAAGTTGTTATTTGTTTTTATTAATTGTTTTTGTGTTTAATTCGTAGAACTCCATTTAATTTTTTTAAAATTTAATGAAAATCAAATTTAATAATGTTATTATTAAGTTCTGCAAGTATTTTTAGTTGTTATTATTGTGACAGCTGTTTCGGCGTTTAAGGCCATTTTAAAACTGTTTGAAAATGGCCTTGAATGTCGAAACAGCTATCACAATAATAAAAAAAAAACTAAAATTTTGCCGAACTTAATAATAATCATTATTAAAAGTTAATTTTCATAACTTTTTTATATTTATTATTTGGAGTTCTAGGAATTAAACACAAAAAAAAAAAAAATCTTATTTTTTTTTATATTTTCATATGAAGCGATAACTTGGTGATGTGACATTATAATTTAAAAAAAAAATTATAATTTAAAAAATAAAACAATAACTTTGTTTTACATCACTTTTATTTATACTTTAGCCGACCGGGTTTCGCTACTACCGTAGCTTCTTCAGGGCAGTATACAACTAAACTATGAACTAAGGTGCACATGTGTTATAGATTGATACAAACAGGCGAGTGAATGGCCAAGGGTGGGAGATCAGCAGGTACCTGCTGACCTGGAAGGGTGTGTACTTTGTTTATTGGGAATAATTTAAGGATTGGACTTTTATTTAAATTTATTTGATTATTTATGAGTCTACTATTAGTGTTTTTGGCTTTCCTTATATCTAATGCCGCTAAGTTATCCAGTTGAATGCCGGTTCCATTTTTATGTAGTAAACTAGTGCCTGTATTTTTACTGAATGTGTGATCTGTTTCTAAGAGATGGTTAGCAAATTCGGAGAACCCATTATTATTTAGGCATCTTAAGTGTTATTTTACCCGGATATTAACATTACGCGACGTTTTGCCTACATAGAACACTGGGCAATCATTACATTGAAGTGAATAAATGCCTGAGTGGTCTAAACTGTCTTCTTTATCTTTACCATTAATTAAAAATTTACCTAAACTATTGTCTGTGTAAAAAGCTGGTTTAATCTCTGACCGAAGGTTTTTAATGCTTTGTTGAGAAAAGTTATTGAGATATAAGATTCTACGCCATTGGTACGGTTGATTATTATTATTTATTATATTATTATTAGGGGGGGTACTGTTAAACAAAAACTTATTTGACAACATTTTTTTTAGTTTTTTTATTTAGTGTGTTAATGACTAACTTTTCATGATAACCGTTATTTATTGCGATTTGTTTAATTATGGATAGTTCTAGTGAAAAATTAGCATTTGATAACGGGACCGTAACCAACCGGTGAATCATCGAGCGGAAAGCGGAATGTTTGTGGGAGGTTGGATGATTTGAGGTGTTATGGATGGTTGTGTCTGTATAAGTGGGTTTACGGTAAATTTTAAAATCTATTTTATTGTTTATAACTGATAGCGTGAGGTCTAAAAAATTTAAAGTGGTGTTGATTCCTATTTCCATGGTGAATTTAATTTGTTTGTGGAAGGAGTTTATTAGTAGGAGGAAGGAGTTAAGTTGGCGCTCCGTACCTGTTCATATACATAAAATATCGTCGACATACCTCTTCCATAAAAGCACGTTATTTAGTAGGGGAGATTTACAGTTCAAAATATTATTCTCTAAATAGTCCATGAAGATATCAGCAATAAGGGGAGATGTGGGGGCGCCCATAGCTACCCCTTATTTTTGTTGATAAAACACATGATTGAATTGAAAATAATTTTGGTTTAGACAAATGTTAAAAACGTGAGACAGATCATTAGCGAAATTTTTAGTTAATATGGAATTTTGTAATAATTTATACAATATATTTTTGCTTTCTGTTACGGGGATATTAGGAAAGAGGTTAACGACATTGAATGAAACTAATTTTGCACTCTTAGGAATATGTAAGTTTTTAAGGTCACCAATCAGGGTAAAAGAATTCTTAATGGTATGTTTGGGGGAAAATAATTAGTGAAAAGCTGTGTGCTGTACAAATTCGCAAATAGTTTTGGTCCATTTTATTTTAAAACCAGCTTGTCATTTCAAAACCTGTAAAATAATCGCATTGTGCTTTTGAAAAAACATGAAAATCTTCATCGATTATGTCGATCGCCTAGCGCACACATGTGTTACGTGCAATTTGAAAATTCAAGTTAAAAGAATATTCCACGTTTATTATAAGATTTAAAGCAACAAATTAATGTGATCAACTTTTGATGCATTCAAGATGAAATAAGTAATATAAATTTCCCACAAAACTTCTGCATATTTACAAAATAAATAGTCTTGAGAATGCTTTACAAAACACATAATTGTATTTACTTAAAACTGCACTTAAGGGGAACGGCTGCGGTGCCTGTTTCATAAAAAAACTGAATTTTGGATTGGAGGCCAAAATACCCATTCAAACTGAATGATCTATTTTTTGAATTAAAGGTTTAGTAAATATCTAGTACGGATGAGAAGTATTTTATTTATTTTTGTTTTACCTTATGAAATATCGGCCATTAAAGGAATTGATTTTTCATGATTTTAGAGGCATCTTTAACAATTATTTAGGGGCCAACGGTGATTTAAAAAAAAAGGTTTTAACCTGCTTTGAAAATGTAATGAAACATAAAATTAATTTTATTTTTTAAATATTAAAATAAGCATTATAATGGACTTTAAATTAAATTTAAAACGACCAATTTACGGTGGAACACAAATTTTCCATACAGAATTTAAAATATTGACCCGAAAAAACCTTTTTTTTTTAAATGTTTTATTTTTATTTATGTAATCATACTTACGTAGCAAATGTGATATATTTTTTAAAAAGTACGATAAACCAGCAAATAATTTTCTATGCTGCCTCTAAAATTATGAAAATTGATTTTTTTTCATGGCACATACTTAAAAAATTAAAACAAAAATAATTAAAATACTTCCCATCTGTACTAGATATTTACTAAACCTTTAATTAAAAAAAAATAGATCATTCAGTTTGGATGGGTATTTTGGCCTCCAATCCAAAATTCAGTTTTGTATGAAACAGGCACCGCTAGGCCATCGATGTGTTCCACGGGTTTTAACAGAGTGTGGGATGACTTAAGACTGATTATTTCTTTTGTAGATAATCCTATCCAGTCAAAAGCATATAACTAAAAGCGAACTTTATAGTTTCCTCCATCCATGGCTCAATGAAGGACTTTTAACAAGTAAAGGTCAGTAATAATTATGATGATTATCAAAACAATATGCCTGTAATTTGTAACATATTCGTAAGTACGGTGGCACCAGTGACGTACATTGGCCTATGACCAAAGGTAGGCTGGGTCTAGTTGTTCGAGTTCGGGTATAAATTGTGGATTGAATATTTGAAAATGGCCATTTCACTATCATCTTCCGCTGATTACAGCGGCCAGCTGACTAAATGAGCGTACAAGTTTATTACCAAATTCATGGAAAAAATACATTTTGATCAGAAATTCGTTGTGTTTATTCAATACCTTTAAATTTCTTTTTATGGATCATTTTTCTTAGATTAGGCACAGCTTTTTAGCCTTTATGGACTGTGCACCCAATGAGTGGTACATATATTATAATTTTTCTCCGGTAAATATAATATGAGTTTTATATGGCAATTTTTCAATGTACAAACGTTTTCAATCATACAAATCAGTAATATTATTTTAACATATATTTGATTTCAGGAGAAAAATGGCAAAAGAGAAGAAAAATTTTAACCCCAGCTTTCCATTTCAATATTTTACGTCAATTCTGTAACATCTTCAGCGAACAAAGTGCAAACATTGTTCAGTCTTTGAAACAGGAGATCGGAAAACCAGAAACAGACATTATGTCATTTGTTACACAATTCACAATAAACTCTATTTGTGGTAAGAACCATAATTATTTACATTAAAAGTCATTTATTATAATACGAATTATTTTATGTTTTCTTCTGTATTTTTTTCAGAGACAGCGATGGGTATTCAATTGGAATCAAATAAGAACTCCGATTTTCAAAAATACAAAGATGCTATATATAAAATGGGGGAATTCCTTATATACAGGCTTGTACGAATATGGCTTCACATCCCCGCAATATTCAAAATGAGTTCTGCTGGTAAAGAGTATTACAGGACACTTCCAGTTTTACACAAATTTACCTTAGACGTCATTAGAAAGAGGCGAGCCACCATGTTGACGGAAAATCATTCCACCACTGCGGAGAAGATAGAGGATGATGATTACATGAACAGCAGCAAGAGAAGGCTGGCAATGTTGGATTTATTGCTGTCTGCTGAATCCCAAGGGAAAATTGATGAACAGGGAATCAGAGAAGAAGTTGATACTTTTATGTTTGAGGTGAGTTTGTATGGAATACTCGTAAATTTCCAAAATAAGTAGAACCATTTTACAATGTTACCCCTTTTAAAAATAGAAATCTGTCATGGGTTCAATAAAAATATTGCAATAAACATGTAAACCGGATAATCAGAATATTGTAATTGTAATACATATTGTAAATAAAATAAATATCTAAAAAAAATTGAGGATACCTAATCATCTAAAAAATAATGCATATCATGCTCTCAAAATGCATTATACTACAAATTTTAGAAGAAACCACTAATAAATTTACTTACGTGTTCCCCTTTGAATTGAAAATTTAAATAGCAAATAATATAATTTATATGATTTAATTATAGGGTCACGACACAACGACTATGGCTATAACTTTCTGTTTGATGTTGTTAGCTAACCATCCACCCGAGCAAGTAAGATATATAAATATTTACACTATAAAATAATATTAATTACCTATGTAAGTAATTACAGTAATTTTTAATGTGCATTTGTTTACTTATTAGTGACAAACTTATTAGTTTCTTTGGACATTTTATGATTAAAAATAAGTCATAGGTTTACCAGACTTTAAAAAAAAAGTGACTGTACTAATGGGTGAATGAACAATTTTTTTTCCATGCCTCTTTCTGGACCTATTTACAATGTTTACAATTGCACCCGACTGCACAGATAAGCTAGAAGATAAAGGCGTCTTTTAAACAGATTTTTTATAATGTTAGCCAAAAAGAAACCTGCCTGCATATTTTCAAAGCAAATTCTAAATATTTTGTAAAAAAATTAATTTATGCATGTTTTCATGGGTGGGTACTTACTACAAGTACCTACCCACACTAGCATTATCAAAATTTTCATCGAAACAACAAAAACATGTTGTTTTAAAAATTTATATGCTGGGTTAATTTTAGTTTTCTAAGAATGGAAATTGTTTGCACTAATAATATGAATCATTGTAAATTGTTTTTCTAGGAAAAAATTGTGGCTGAGTTGGATGAAATATTTAAAGACTCAAAGCAAGCAGCGACCATGGAAGATCTGAACAAGATGCGCTATTTGGAGATGTGTTTGAAAGAAGCTCTCCGATTATATCCAAGTGTTCCGTTCATATCACGGGTTCTTAATGAAGAAGTACAAATGAGTAGGTTTTCTCATATTAAAATCAAAATAATATTTGAAGCATTTTACAAATAGCTATACCTTTATGCTTGCAAAAAAAATATTAAACTACATATGTAGGTAATTTATGTTTTGAATTTCTATGAACTAAGGGAAATCAAAAACTTGGTGATTTTCATAATAGTATGAGTAGCTGTTTATCTAATTTTTACGTAACGTGATGTTTACTTTACTATTTTATTTTTATGACATCGCTCTTCTGTCGTGCAGACAATTTTGTTGATTAATAACTGTGTATTTTTAAAGTTCATGTAAATTTATTAGGAATGTGTGTTATCATTATTTTTTTCAGCAAATTACCTAATTCCTTCCGGTACGACATGTCATGTCCACATTTTCGATTTGCACCGAGATTCATCCATTTATCCTGCTCCAGATGATTTTATTCCCGAGAGGTTTAATCAAGAAAATTCTGCCAAAAGGCACCCTTTTGCCTACATACCTTTCAGTGCAGGGCCAAGAAACTGCATTGGTTCGTAACATTAATTTTTTTAATCATTCGGTCATGGTGCTGTTAGAATTTAGGATTAAAAAGTTAAATACTTGTTATAAATGACGTTCCCAGGATATATTGCAACATTGATTTTTAATAAAAAAAAAATTCTTTCAGGACAAAGATTTGCACTCTACGAATTGAAATCAGTCATATCAACCATATTGAGGAACTTCAGGCTAGAACCGGTAACTAAACCACATCAAATTGTATTCTCTGCTGATTTGGTACTAAGATGTAGAGATCCCATTAAAGTGAAAATTCTCAAACGGAATTCTTAAATACATAATATATTCTATTTCTGCTTTGTATTTTTTGAATTTTTATAATAAAAATCCTTTTCTCTCTGATACTTTGATTAGTGACTTAATATTGCAATATAATAGTGCAATGAATATCTTATAGTTTTTTTTAAATATATACATTCCGGTGATGGGTCATGACTCATTTTGTTAAGAGCGTGAGTCACGGTACTAGCTCAATATTTTAGTACGACTCAATTGAACGACGGTTTATTTAAGAGCTGGCCGTCCGTGGCTCTCATGACTCCCTGCACGACTCCTAGTTCATACTCCAGTTCATACCACAGCTCAGCTCGTACAACTCCCAGCGTACAGGTGGAGGTACATAACGTCCAGATGCTAGACTGTCAGGCGCCGTTCACGTCTCTGAGTACGTAATAACAATACTTGACTAATTTTAATGGTGCAATTTTTCTGAAATATTACCTTAACGGCGCTTATTCCATGTTCCGTGAATCACAACTTGTAATAATTAATAATATATATTATACAATAAGGAGTAGGTAGATACAAGAATAATTTATATTGGAAAACATTAATTGAATGTTCAGAATGTTGTTTTGTTTTTATTTATTTTTAAGAAAAAATGTTAGTTTATATAGATGTGGGTAGTAGGTATGTGCAATATTTTAATGAGATACGATATTATTAGTTTTTTAAATCAATTTTATAGGTTGAATTATTATTAAATTAAAAAAATAAAAAATTCGGACAATGAATAATACCATTAATTTTAACTAATAACAATGGAGTTTTGAAATATCAACACAAAACAAATAAAATTATGTATGAATAATTATGATAATCTTTCTGAAATAAGACATAGGTAGTTTTAAAAAATCACCACGAACCAAATAAAATTTTAATTAATCATTACGATATTTGTCTTTCCGTAACAAGACATGATTAATTTTAAAAAACGATATGAAACAAATAAAATTATTAATTAATATTTATGATATTATTCTTCCTGAAACAAGACATAGGTAGTTTTAAAAAAATCAACATGAAACAACTAATGCAGGGTCTGTTGCAAAAGTATCGAGAAAAAAATTCGTGACTGCGGTAGAAGGGGTAGGGGTATCAAACGCACCGCTGTTCAGTCCTCTCCGAGCAACGGTAGAGCTAGCACAGTGATTGACGCAAAGCGTGTTTTGTCATTGCGTCGGAAATCAAGATACAACATTTGCTGGAGCAGCGGGCAGCCATCAAATTCTGCGTTCGGCTGAAAAAAACCGGTATCGAGACCCTGGCCATGATTTGGGAAGCCTTCGAAGATGAAGCCATGTCACAGACAAGTGTTTATGAGTGGCACAAACAATTCCAAAACGTCCGGGATTCAATTGAAGACGATGTGCGCGTTGGACAACCGTCAACTTCCAAAACTAATGATAACGTCACAAAAATGAGGGAAGTGTTAGAGTCTGATCGTCGTCTCAGTGTCCGCTTAATAGCGGAGAAGTGCAACATGACAAAGAGACAGTTGCGCGAAAGGATTCGCCACGTTCGAAAGGAGATCGCCAACACCTGGATTTTGCAATACGACAATGCCCCCTCACACTCAGCTCTCGTCGTCCAGGAGTTCCTCGCTAAGCTAGGCGTGGCGACACTGCCACAACCGCCGTACAGTCCCGACTTCTTTTTGTTCCCCTGCATCAAGCGAAACCTAAAGGGACGCCATGTGGAGACGTTGGATGGGGTGAAAACTGTCTCGACGCAGTGCCTTAAGGGGGTTCCGTCTTCTGCCTTCCAGGGTGCCTTCCAAGACTGAAAGAAACGCTACAAAAGTGTATTGACGCCAAAGGGGCGGATTTTGAAGAATAATAAGTGTACGTTTATTGGCAATAAATTGTCTGAAATTTTTTTTTTCTCAATGCTTTTGTGACAGACCTTGTATCAAAAGGAAACGTACAAAGATTTATTATTACAATAAATGATAGACTGTGCATCATGATAATTGCAAATGAAACAGTGACGAAAGTATTTGGATAACTGAATCTATACTAGAGTCGAATCTCTTTTTATTGGAATAAAAATGTACAGTGTTTACACATGTGTAAATGCAGTAATTATTCTTATATTTACATAGGAAGAGGTGTGAACCCTAGATTACAAAGGGCATGCTTTAAGATGCATCGTGGTACCAAATATTATTTGCCAGTCCCACGGTCGTGGGCATAATTTAGTCTTGTAAAAGCTGGACGCGTATACAATGATTTTACATAAACAAATTAGAACAAAGGACCTTATCTAAAGATGCGTTGTCGTAGAAATGCTTGAGAATACTATTGAACATCGAAGGTTTGTTAACTAGAGTTATTGTAATTACCTTTCATGTGGTAATTCTTTATTACTGAGTTTGTGTTTATTTATTGGTTAAAGACTCAGAGAATGAAGCTGGCCGCTTGTAGTGGAACATCGTTTTTCTTAAATGACTTTCACTCTCATGTCATTTGCATTAGTAATATAATGTGGAATATCCATCACAGCTGTGAATTTCTCTAAAGGATCCTGAGGCAGGAACGATGTTTGCGATTTATCCTCAGGCAGTGTAGTGAGGGTGGACTTTCAGCCACCCTAACAAGTTGCAGTTTGTGCATATTCCATTACTAAATTTTAATAAAGTATCTACTCGAGGTCGACGGTAACTGAGGAATATTCATCACAGCCGTGGATTCCTCTGGCTGAATCTGCTGAGGCGAGAACAATGTCTGCGATTTATCCTCTGGCAGTGTTGTGAGGGTGGACTTCGAGCCACTCTGGAGAGTTGCAATCAGTGCGTCCAATATTTCAATGAGTTCCCGGTACATAATTCATTAACAGGCCGATGGCCGTTACTTTATGTTGTGTTGACGCCGTGAAACTTTATGTTTATACAATATACATCGATGGTTATGTAAAATAAAAATTTACCTCGATGCAGTACTGGCTAGTTCTAGTGAGGTTAATAATTGATTTGTAAAACAATAAATTTTATTAGTAGAACTTTTTAAAAATAAATATGATGAGTCACAGATCACTTATGCAGACAATTTGTACGATTTACCGGGAGTCATACGCTCACGGATCATCAAAATGAGTTGGCACAAACGAACGGCTCGTTCATGAACGACTCATGGCTAATACATTTCCTATATTGAAAATAGCGCCATTTGTTTGGCCCCGATAAACTCTTAAGGTAGAGTAGTCCAGGGAAAGAGTACCTAGTTATTTTAGCCTACTGTTACAGTAGGTACCTAAATAGAACAAGCCTATTTTAAATTTAAATAATAACTAAAACTAACTAACCATCACGCCATTTCTCCGCATCCTTGAGATGATTTTTCACAAAAACGGCGCTATGCAAATCATACAATTATTATAATATTATTGTTAGGCAGAGAGGACGAACTGCCAAACAATTCAATATTGGCATACACTTCTTGCTTCATTCATATTCATACATCGTCTCATGCACTCTGTTCTGTTATTCCGACTTCTGACAAGCCATGACCTAAGTATTTGATTCACTTGATCGTGCCATGTCTTCCTAGGGCGTCCCCGGCTTTCTTTCATATATTCTCCTTACACTCCTTTCTTCATTCATTTGCTCTACTTTTTTTTTACAGTAACATAGGAGACCCTAAAGGAAATAATTTAAATAATAATTCCTTTAAGGCCTTTATCATCTTTGGGGATGCTGGGTGGAGGGTATACATGTCCAAACCATCTAAGCATCTCTTTTTTAATCTTACTTACTACGCTTACATTAGCCTTGCATTGTTTACAAATCTCAACATTTTTCACACGATCATACATGATTTTACTACATATTCGCCTCAGAGATCTCATTTCTACAGCATTCAGTCTATTTTCATCCTTCCATACATCTCACTGCCATACATCAGGATTGGTATCAGCACTCCATTGCAGACTGTTAGAATCGCTTCTTTGGACCAATTTTTGTTAGCGCCAAGTCAGTTTCCTGCATTCACCCTTCTTTCAATATCTCGATCAGTCTTTCCATCTCTCGTAAACATACTTCCCAAATACACAAACTCATCGACCTCTTCCAAGTATTCATCATTCACAACCATATTGCACACCGTTTTCTTACACTCTCTTTCAAACACCATGACTTTAGATTTACTTACATTCATCATCGTTATTATTATTATTATTATATTATTATTATTATTATTATTATTATTATATTATTTATTCTTCATACATATTTCGTTCATTCTAAATACGAGGGACTATACATCTTTCATACTGTTAGAAGTCAATGTTAATGATTTTGCATCTCTTGTAAAAACTTCTTTCGCTCTATCCCTCTTTTTGCCAGCAGTGCTGCCAGTCGCTACCAGACATAACCACGTCTTCTTCTTCTCTGACACCAGTGCTTTAATCTCTTCATCCCACCATGTATCAGATTTCTTCTTACCTTGCATACTTGTTCCATATACCTCTCTATCAGATTACTACTAGAAAATTGTAGAAAATTACCACGTTTATATAAACATAGAACTTTGACTCTGGGCCGGTAAGCTTGTCGTGGGTTTGATCAAAAAGGGGTTCATTTACACTACAATAATCGATTGTCATATAGGTATACCACAGCTATCCGAGTTTTCAATAAATTATATTGGCAGAGCTTTCCCATGCCGACACTTCGAATCTGTACAATCTTTTATTGAGGAAGTAAGTGAATAAAGTCACCGGTTTGGTATGAGAAATCATAATAATGAATTAAAAAAATGTAGGGTGACTCTGTGTTAATGTGGAAACTTATAATATAAGATATGTATTATATATTATATTATGCAATTAATATAAGAATGACAAAGATGAAAAAAATGTTAGGAATCCTCGGCTATAACACAAACGTTTTAACAATTTTTTTAAAAGTATGCAAAGAATTACACAATTTCACAAATTCTGGAAAAGACTTTAATATAAGTGGAGTCTGATAAAAATAATTTCTTTGACCAAAAGAAGATTTAGTATGAATTGCTACAAAGTTTAGAACAGATTCACGCATATATTTACATTATTTTTTACCCGGCTACAACATTTTATTTACTTTGTATGAGGAAGTCTGAGGAAACGGGCGTTATTCAATCAACCGGCCAGAGGGTAAGTAAAAATTAAATAATTATTATTTTCCTACTAAATAAATTTGAAATCGTCTTTAAAAAATGTTTTTTTTTTTTCAATTATTCATAATGGGAAAAATTAAAATAAGACATATGCATAATACAAAAAATAAGAGACCTGTTTCCTGGAAAAAAAAGACTAAAGTATTACGAAAGTACGTAATTTCGGCAAACATTTCAAAATTGTAGAGTTTTCTAACAATTTGTATCAAAGCAAGTACAATGGCGTTAGGAGGCGCGTTTAAATCGAATCCAAAGTCAAAATGCATAATTTTTGCTGCCATTTTGAATTTTTCGAGTTCTCTATCGATTTCGTTCAAAATCGGAATTAGAGAGTTTGGAGGTGCACTGAAGTCGATTCTAACATAACGGGTATTAACACTGAGGCGGAATTGGTAAATTTTATCTTCTTACATTTAGTGAAAAATATTAATATTGTATTTACTTTCTATGTATTTCGAACACTTTTTAGGAATGTTTTCAAAACCAGCAATATCAATATAAAACTCATTTAAACGATTAATTTAGAAAGAAAACTGAAAATTTTTAAGCAATAAGAAGTCTTTTCTTGCACAGTGTATTTGATTAAATAATAATTTTTTTTAAATATGCAATCACAATGCAAAGGGTCCTATTTCACCGGGACACCAGTGATGAAACCAAATCAAAAGTATAGCGCTTTATGAAGGGTCTCTCACCTGGTGTTGGCGAGGTGTCGCCACAATTTCGTGGCTGACACCAGCATCGATGAGTGCCAACCAGTGAAATGCATAGCACTGTATGGCGACTCGCTCACTTGGACACCATGGTATCACCATTAGTGGCACCACACTGATTTCCCTGGGAAACAGGGTACAAAAACCACAAGAAGCATAAATTAATATACGACTCTATGAGAAATAGTATATATATTATCTTTTTAAATAATGCTATTTAGTTGCATTCTGAAGGAGGTGCCGTTCAACATAATTACCCATGCAGTCGGGGTGTTGCTGCGGTAGATATCGGGGATACCAGTGCAATTTTTTTTTTAATTGTTAGTTCCTCTTATGGCCACCTGAATAGATAGATATTGCAAACAACATTTCTAAATAACACACATTTTTTTATTTTAAAATCTCTACTCATTCCTCATACTAACTAGAATTTCCTATTTTAATGTAGGTACTTACTTATTTTTTTGAAAATATTGGGTCAATTGTATTTTAATGGTGTTTTATTAATGATAAATCTATAATTAAATACATAGATACAAGTAGATTAGGTACTGAATTGACCTGTTTCAGTTTTCACCGTGGAATGACTATAATATGTGATAACCCTGCCTCTCTGGAAATAAACAATACTGATATGCTGTTATTGCAATATGCAATTCGTATTGACTGGGATTCCCAACCTAGTACTCCAGCTTCTTCTAGGCCGAAAATAGAAAGCTTTTTTTAATAATTTTTTATTTTATTTTATGGCTTTCACCCATTAAGGGCGATCTTGACCGTATTTAATCAGTTAGATTTTAATAGTACAGATTGTTCTTCAAATTAGTTACTTTTGAACAGGATATAATATTTGGGCAGATAAAATTGAAGCAAATAAGTTGGAGTGTAAATTTATGTGTTTTTAATTCCCCATGACTTAAATTTTAATGCCATTTTTATAAATATATTTTGCTAATAAATTGTTAATTTGAGGGGTGTTGAGACTTAGAAGGTAGAGAATAGTGGTAAGGAGTTCAATTTTAAGTTTAACCAATTCAAGCATAAAGAAATTATGGTCCAGAGTATCCTCTAACCCACAATCACAGTAAGGCGAGCTGACTATGTGGAACCTGGCGAGATGTCTAAGACAAGAAGTGTGACCTAGTCTCATTCGAGTTACGGAGGAAATATATTTTTTTGGCATGCAAGTGTATTTGTGAATTCAGAGCTTGACAGAGAAGTTATTTTCCATTCAGAGGACCATTGGAGTTTGTATTTACTTTTTAGAATAGGGAAATAGTCTCTAACTGGAACAGGAATACCTCTTAACGAACCGTGAACAGTTGCTTCCTTAGCAATGAAATCTGCCATTTCGTTTCCAGTAATACCTAGGTGTCCCTGAATCCAAGCCAGGGCCACTGACGCATGTGCTAGCGACATGGAATACAGGAGGTCTCTGATAGAGCAGATTGGGGAATCGCTATTAGAATTGAGTGGGGATGAGCTTATTTTTTGTAGTGAGCTAAGCGAATCTGAAAGAATGAGGGCATTTCTAATATTGTGCGATTTGAAGTGATGCTATGCTTCTATGATAGCTGTGCATTCAGCCAAGAAAATGGACCATTCTTTAAGAAGTTTGTTTGAGAGACTCAATTTCCTGTGTGGAACATACACACTGGCCCTGCAAAGGGAGTCCTGACTGAGTTTATATGGTTTGGTCAGTTGTTTTTAATAATTTTGTTAAATTCTACATTATTTGATTGAGACGAATTGTTAATATATTTTTTGCTTATTCCTATAAACTGGTGAACCTTGGGATAGAAAGTAAGGCTTTCATAGGGACACTAGTATAAGGGTACGATAGATATTGGTGAGTTATAGCAGTCATAGAGAAGGGGAGGGGAATGTTTTTTTCCAAAGTGGATTTGAAATAACATCATGCTTTAAAGATTGAAGTTTAGGAATCAAGGGATGGGATGTTATTGAGCATGTTTTGAAAATGTATTTTTCTGCCATGCATCGCCTTCTTATATATAAGGGAGGTTCGCAGCATTCTACTTTCAATTAATTGGTTGGGGAAGATTTCATGGCTCTTGAATATCCAATTTTTATAAATACCAAAATATTTTATCTGGTAAGACGGTACAATTTACAAAAACATCATTAAAAAACAAGTAGGTTATTACGAAAATAGGCTCAGTCAATGCACAGCGGTCTGCGCGCAAAATTTAACCCTCGGCACTCTACGGAAATATTAGGCTCGGTGTTCCAAAGATTAAATTAAGCAATTGGCAACCCAGGCTTCCATAACAACCAGCTACCCTACGAGAACTCAAACTTTGGGGAAAAATTGATCAAAACACATAAGCCGAAACGCAATAACACCAATTTGGTTCTGATAGCACTACTATTCAAGAATAATATTTAAAATCAGACTGAGAAAATTCCTTTACTTGTGACCATGTCACCAAAGAAAGTGAAAAAGAGTGAAAATTTTTGAAAATTTCAAAATAGTTCACATAACTCAAAAACCGTGGGACTTTTACTAAACATGATTCCATTTTCGGAACGGCCTTGGGGTTTCCCATTCCCAGTTGAAAGGTTATTTATCCACTACTTACCGGACACCCGGGAGGTATGGATATCCAAAATAAGACCATTTTCTTATTAAAAAATTATGAAATTGAAAAAAAACATGACTATAATGAATAAAGAAATTTAAAAAAATGCATAATATAAATAATTTTAATGCATTTGGTAAGGTACAGTAAAAAAATTATGATACACAATTGCTTAAAAAAATATTTTTTATAAATAATTTCATCTCAGATGAAACGTTGTAAACATACTCATTCTCATTACTAAAACCTTTATTATCCCTGACTAGCAATAATGAATAGGTGCGATTTGCTACATAGCATCTTGCTGTCCTGAGTATTTGAGTTACTAAGAGTTTCTAAGTGGGCTGGGAAGTACTAATACTTACGATAAATTTATCCAAAATGTGGATTTTGATTTTAGCAGCTATTGTTCTTGTTCTGTGTTGCTTGGACTATTACTTTTTTAGTACGAAAAATGGAAGACTTTTTGGCAAAGTCCCCGGTCTAAGGAGATGGCCGGTACTTGGACATATAACACATTTCGTGACGGACTCTGGTATTAAGTTCCTTAGGCTATGATTTTTTCTCTAAATTATAATAAGTTTTTTGACTCTGACCTTAATTTTGTTTTTTATTGTTGAAGCTGCACTACTTTCTTGTGAACTTTTTTTATGGGTCATGTAAATCTAATCATCTTTCTTCTTCATGTCATATTACTACAGACAAGGATTAGAGGGAGGGGGCAGGAATCACTGAGGGGGTGAATGAGATATCGTCGAAATTATGACCTACCTACACATACTTCATTTCACTTGATAATTAACCCATTCATGATGAACTATTTTTTTTTTCGAATCTCGTGCTGAAATTCCACATGGTGGTTGGTTTTAGAGGTAGAATTTATTAGAATTAAAAAAATCGTCTCTTCATCCCCCAGGAGTCTTGAGAAAGATGAGATCCATATGGAACCTTAGGCAAATAACTAGTCAGAATAATGTTTTTTTCTGTTTATTGTTCAAAAAGGAAAATGGTCTATAACATTATTTAGTGAGTCCTCAAAGCATTTCACGCATAGTCCGACCTTACATGTGATGCAACGGATTAACTGTTTGCTTTTACAAGATGCTCAAGACATTTTTCCACTCTTGTTAGTCTCAGTTATTAGAATTAACCCAGGATAATGGGGGACGGAGGTGTCATATTGCATCGTCATTTGACCTATTTTGGTGAGTTTTTCGGGTGCCTTGAAGTACTTCTTGATAGTGTACCTCTCTAAGTAAAGCTATAATATTTCTTCATGGAATTCTAAAGTTAAAAATTCTGAAGCCAACGATTCTGAATAATTACAATGATGGCCTAGGTAAAAATGGTCAACCACCATTTCTGTTGGCGAACAATATTATGATAACATTCAACATTTTGGTCCATTCTATCATACCCGTAAAGGTGATACTATGACTATTTTCAGGACCTTGCTTGGTCTGATATTTGTTGGATACTGTAACGATAAATTCCTATATTTCGTTGTCAAAGAATCTTTCAAATAATTCCACTGGTGATAGAGCAGCTATGTTGGTATTATTTCTCCCGGGAAATATGCTACAAAGAATTGGTGTCGAATCGTTAGACTTCCATTGATAGATAGTTTTTGGACAAGGTTTGGAATGTGATAATGTGTCTCACTCTGTGTATTCACTCTGTCTCCAGTACTAACATGGTATTGTTTCAAAGGTGGTTTGGTGGAAGTGCTTTAACAAGCAGATACTTGACTATGTGATGCTGAAGCGTCTATACTTTTACAAGATCCATATGGCACCTTCGTCATGAATGGGTTAACATTTCACTTTTCGGCGGCCTCCGTGTTCGAGGGGTAAGGCTCTTGACTACGAATCCAAAGGTCGCGGGTTCAAATCCCAGCGTGTGCAAGTAAATTTTATTTAATTAATTTGTGTTGTTTCACAATTAATTAATTAAAAATAATATATGCTATGTTTGCCCACTTTCCAGAGTGGAAGATACTCTCAGTATCGCTCTGGTGAAAGTCCACCATTCAGAATTGAAAAAGTCCACCATTCAGAATTGAAACGTTGCTTGAAATGGCTTTTAGCCGTGCTTGGTGACCAGATCTGAATAGCCAGGTATTTCCCCACCTTCCTCTTCCCCTTCTCCTTCCCCTCCCCACTACCATCAGCCTCACAAAATTCCCCAATTGGGGATGCCATAGTCTCACTGGCTCCAGACGGTTGGGAGCAGTTGGGACTCTTGTGTGGTATTCACATAAAAAAAAAACTTTTCAAAAGCCAAGAATAAAAATGTGTTTTTATTTACTAATAATTTTCAATACCTTTAGTTTCAGTTTTTAACAAATTCAGAAGTATGGCAAAAATATATAAATCCAAATACAGAATTCAATTAGGTTATCTACCCTTTTTAAATATTTATGATCCACGTGACATTAGGGTAAGTATCAATGCTTATTAAATTTTTTGCTAAAGTTTAAGTTTAATAAGGCCGTTCTCTGACAGTCCGGTAAGGAATCAACAAACTTCTCATGTGTAATACCGAGTGCGCCATATATTTCCGGCACCCGGTTTATGTCGGTCCGGTAAGGATCGACATAAACCGGGTGCAGCAAAAATGCAGGAAATATTTTGCGATGTCTCGCTCCATGGACTCTCTGACAGTTCTGCAGTGAGTTAGCCGCCAGTAAACTTTACTTCATAAAACCACGCGCATCACTTCTGTTCGTAATAAATATTATATTAAAAATAAACATATTTCATGCCTGATATTGTATTATTACTCAAGACATCGGATTGTGTGCATTTTCGTATTTTAACTGATTATAATGTTATATTACCAACTCAATTACTGAATAAATAAATAATGTTCTTATTTCACTTCAAGCTTTCTCCGTCCCTTTTACGGCATATGACAGTAATTTATAGTTATAAAGGCATGAATATTTCTCTACCTCCATTACAAGAAGAAAATTCATGTCTCGCTCCATGTTTGAACTCATTCCGAATGGTGCGCACTGAATTGTTGTCCCATTTGTGGTATACTAGAATTACCGCCGCTAATAATAATAAGCGCCGCTGCCGCTTCCTCCCCGAGTTGTGAACTAGCGCCAATAGAAATATATGGCGCAGTGCGCTGTCGGTAGCACGCATGAGGGTTTTGTCGATTTCTTACCGGACCATCAGAGAGAGGCCTAAAGACTGAATTCAATACTATGAAACACTGATTATTTTGTAAGTGAATTCATTGAACTAAGCTGAGATAGCTTTTGTAGGTACCATTTTTCTTTGCAGATAATATTGTCTAATGGAAAATACAATACAAAAAGTCAGCTTTATGATTTAACGATGCCTTGGCTTAATGAAGGACTTTTAACAAGTAGAGGTTAGTATTAAATATGCAGATATTTATTTGGACATAAACATTATAATTTATTATTGTATATTTAAATATAAAGATACATTGATCAGTTTCAATTGGTACTGCAACCATTACAAATCTTGAATCTTACTAAAATACAATTTTAATGGTTATTAAAGTAAGTACATATGCACAAAAAAAAAAATATATTTTTAGTCATGTATATTATCGAGGCTTCTGAGTCATATAATGTTGTCATTTTTGCCTCATCTGTTTTTATGATATCTTTAAAATGTAGTACTTTATGTAAGAATTCACTTTCAAATATTTTTCAATTTACGTGATATACCAAACTTAGTTGAAGCTTTTAAATTCCGAACTTCCGGTGGATTTGAGGTCTTCAATATTGTTAATCTCTGTTATTCATATTTAATGCACTTCATTAGAGTGTGTTCTATATCTTCAATTTCTTGTAAATATTTAAAGTCTCAATAAACTAGGTGTATCGGACGTCTTGCCGCCTCTTTGATTAATAGTATTGTGTGTCTAGTTTTAATTGTATAGATTGATCCAAATCAGTTCAGTTAGCCTTCGATCGCCAGCCTGTCAAGACCTTCTCTCTCCACTGCCCGCTCGACTTCCCATCTACCCGCCTTCTTTTCTTCTGACCACCGCTTTACCCTGGACTTCCATCGGACTACTGCCTCGCACCGAAATCAGACCAAGTAACGTCACACGAACAAGGCCCGCAGAATTACAAAAGTCGTAAATAAGGGTCTTGTCGTTAGTACCGTTCGTTTTTTTGGAACGGTACTAACGGTGGTGCTTTCTCCCCTCCCAGCCCTCTCCGCAGATCGGGATCAGCGTGCCCCTACAGTTCGTTTGTGTGCCACACGTCTGGTACACTAGGTACTTACATAGTTTATTGAGACTTGTTTATTGAAATCTGTAAAAAGCAGAGAGGATTTCATAGTAAAACGAATGATAATACAGAGTTTGCTCAAATTATATTTGAATTTTTAAAAAATCAACTTAATATTCTGTGGGTAGGTAAAGCATAATTTTCATATCACCCAAATAGATAACATTAAGTACGTACATATACATAATTTTTTTGTTAGTTTGTAATGGGTCATAATTTAGGTTATTTTTATATAAATTATTTATTTATTGATTGTGCAAATGCAAGCTATCACTAATCCTTGGGTCGTTTGTTTTATTAACTCGAAAAATCATTATATAACTAGTTTGCCTCTTTGATTCAATGATGGAGAGCAAAAACTTTGGTCTATCTACGAGTTGGAAATCCATCCTTTTGCTATATACATATATAAATACAGAAATCCGCTTACTTAGGTATATAAATAAATAAATGTAAACAACAAAAAAGTTAAATTTTTATTTATAATTGCTTTTAAATGTTCTCTTTGGGCTGAGAGCCAAGGATCTTACTGCTATGCCACGGAGGTACTAACCTATATTAGTTGTGTATACTGTATAGTCCGTGGTTCACAATCATGCCACTAAATTTCAGGGGTGTTCCGGGGGTAATGACAAAAAAAAAACAATCCTTATAACAGTAAAACAATACATTATAAAACTTATAACAATTAACAATCTAGGCAAAAAAATTCTCACAAAGTTTTTCAAGTAGCAAAAGAAACATATGTAATGTTATAAATAAGAAAAGCCTAGCTTTACATTTCATACCCTGATGTTACGGGCATTAATTAAGCACGTGTTTGCATAACAAAGGTGCGTTTCTATGAACTCTTGGTCATTTGGATGCAATTAAAAAAGTTATCATACCCTTTTTATTTGGATCTTATCAGCCCTGAAGATTAGTGGTATGAGTGTAAAACACGGTATTTAATAATTTGAAGGGGTTTAAACCAGGGTTCGAAGGATATATTATATCGCGATATACATGTGTATCTTATATTGTCATATTTATTGCCGATATATATCAACGATATTTTAAAATTTAGCAGGTGTCGTCATTTTTATGGGATATTACCACTTTTCTCTCTTTGCTAATTTTCCGCAGACACCGTCAAGTCACATTGTGGTATGTTTGGAATTCATTTTAAAAATACATTCATACCTACATTTCCCTTGGTATTGTGGAAATCTCTGACCATTGATGACAGTAATCATTAGTAAAAAAACACTGTGAGCCATTATTAATTGCTCATGTAACAACAGCAACTCTAGAGAGATACTATTCATCTTTATTTAAATTGTATTTTGAATGTCTATTATCGGTGTACATAGTACATTTTGATGTAAATATTGTTATATTTTCAAACCCTGGTTTAAACGGTATTTAATTTTTTTTTTCTTAGGTGATAAATGGCACAAAAGACGTAAGATTTTGGTGATAAATGGCACAAAAGACGTAAGATTTTGACTCCCGCATTTCATGTTGACATTCTACGCCAATTCTGTAACACTTTCAGTGTTCAAAGCGAAAAAATGGTACAATCTTTGAAAAAAGAAATCGGAAAAGCTGAGACCGACATCAATCCTTATGTGACTGAATACACTATGAACTCTATCTGTGGTAAGTTCCTAATTACAAAATAATTTGATAATTTGTGGACTGTAATTGATGTTATCTGAAAAATATTTATATTTTTATAGAGACTGCCATGGGTGCACAAATAGGGAATTCTGCATTTCGCAAGTATCTAAGTGCCATACATGAAATAGGGAAACATTTCTTCTACAGGAGTGTAAGAATTTGGCTTTATCCTTATACACTGTTCAAATTGACTGCAGTTGGTAGAAGACATGATCATTTAATTCAGATTTTACATACATTTACATTGGACATTATAAGACAGCGGCGTAAAACCATGCCTACCGAAGGTGCCACCACTGTTGAGGGGGAAATAAGTGAATCTGCCACTGGTAAGAAAAGATTGGCCATGTTGGATTTATTGCTGGATGCTGAATCCAAAGGAAAGATTGATGAACAGGGAATCAGAGAAGAAGTTGATACTTTTATGTTTGAGGTGAGATCCTCAGAATTCATATGTTCACTTTTGTATAAATTATGAACAAAATTTGAAAAGATTCAATTTTTTTCTTACTCTTTCAGGGTCATGATACGACTGCAATGGCTTTACTTTACTGTCTCATGCTGATAGCTAATCACAGTGATGTTCAGGTAACATAGTCTGTATTATGCTGATAGCTAACCACAGTGATGTTCAAGTAACATACTATGTATTATGCTGATAGCTAACTACAGTGATGTTCATGTAACATACTATGTATTATGCTAATAGCTAACCACAGTGGTGTTCAGGTAACATACTATGTATTATGATGATAGCTAACCACAGTGATGTTCATGTAACATACTATGTATTATGCTGATAGCTAACCACAGTGATGTTCAGGTAACATACTATGTATTATGCTAATAGCTAACCACAGTGGTGTTCAGGTAACACACTATGTATTATGATGATAGCTAACCACAGTGGTGTTCATGTAACATACTATGTATTATGCTGATAGCTAACCACAGTGGTGTTCATGTAACATACTATGTATTATGCTAATAGCTAACCACAGTGGTGTTCAGGTAACATACTATGTATTATGATGATAGCTAACCACAGTGATGTTCAAGTAACATACTATGTATTATGCTGATAGCTAACCACAGTGATGTTCTAGTAACATACTATGTATTATGCTGATAGCTAACCACGGTGATGTTCAGGTAACATACTATGTATTATGATGATAGCTAACCACAGTGATGTTCAAGTAACATACTATGTATTATGCTGATAGCTAACCACAGTGATGTTCAGGTAACATACTATGTATTATGCTAACAGCTAACCATAGTAATGTTTGGGAAACATACTACATATTATGAAAATACATATGTAGGTGCATACAGTATCAATTTAATTTATATTTCTGTTATTTTTGTTTTAGGAACGTATCGTAGCTGAATTGCATGAAATCTTTAAGGATTCTAAGCGAGCGGCAACAATGGAAGATATGAATTCAATGCGGTATTTAGAAATGTGTATAAAGGAAAGTCTTCGATTATATCCAAGTGTACCATTTATATCAAGGCTTCTAACGGAAGATGTACAATTGGGTATGCATGATTGCATTCGATTCTCCATATATGCTATGATTCTGTTATTAACTGGTTCACTGCTACCGTCCCTGATCAGAAATGTGCCGGTTTTTTTTTTCATTTACGTCCTCAAAATTTTGTGGTAGCAAACCTGTTAATATTATCAAACACTTCCAAGAATTATACCATGTGACAAAACAACAGCGTGTAATTTTTGCTTCATCTATCAAATAAATATCCTATGTAGTTTTAAATTAATATTTCAATTTATTTTTGATATGTGTTGTTTTCCAGTTGACCATCTGATTCCAGCGGGAACTGGGTGCAATATACACATTTTCGATCTGCACCGTGATGAAAGTATTTATCCATCACCGGATGAATTCATTCCGGAAAGGTTTTCTTTAGAGAATTGCGCCAAAAGACACCCTTTCGCTTATATTGCCTTCAGCGCAGGGCCAAGAAACTGCATAGGTTCGTATTAATTCCTTACACATCTTATTTAATAATCATTTCAAAACAACAGGCTATTAGCAGCTTGCTGTCATCATTTTATTTATTTATTCATTCTTAACATTTAGGACAGAGATTTGCACTCTACGAAGTGAAGTCAGTAATTTCTGCCATCCTGAGGACCTACCGACTGGAGCCAGTGACAAAACCAGAAGAGCTGGTGTTTTACCTGGACATGGTACTGAGATGCCAGGGTAACATTAAAGTGAAGATTCTTCCCAGATGACTCTCCCATACAAAAATGTACTATGCTAATCCACAAGTGTGTAATTCAATGTACTAATGTCAATTTTAAAGTATCTCTGCCGTCTCTTCTTACTGTCCCCTATACAATCCTACACTCTTTGGTCTATCTAGACCATAGGTTCTCAACCTTATTTTGCCCACCGCCCACTTTGAGAATATTTTTTTATCTAGAGCCTCCGCCCTATTTTTTTTACCTACCATCTGTCGCAAATCTGAAACAGCTATTGCCACAATTATATTTAAACATTTAATTACACTTTAATATTATACAGTCGTAAGATAGGATATGACTCTTTTCCTATTTCTGAATTTAAAGAAGAATGTTTCAATGAGAACAATATAATAGCTTAATTACTACAAACATACTTTTTTGCTATTTTTTATTAAATTTACCTGTATGTATGAGACATTTCACGTGAAATCGGAAGTTTTAAAATTTTTCATTCAAATCAAAAAATTTTTTTTTTATATCATCCAATTATGTAGATCTGAGTGTAATGGAATCATTCAGTTCTATTTTCATCCACTTCCCGAACTACCAAAATATGTGAATTTTCACACACGTGATAAAAATGATTACAATACATACAATAACAAAAATTAACCAATATTAAAGATTATTTTGCTTTATTGGTACATGATTGGCGTGTTTTTTTTGTCTTTTTTAGACTATATTTTTTTTACCTGCACTGTGCCATCTCAACGCCCTCTAATTTTCTCTGGGTCTTCTACTGACCCCCTGAAAGTTTAAAACGTCCACAGGGGAGCATTATCGCCCAAATTGAGAACCTATGATCTAGACAATAGGTTCCTTTTTTCCCGTGGACCCCTTACCTCCAGCCTGCCTATTATATATTTCTAAACTTATTAACATCAAATGTGGGCACAATGCTGCTCACTGTGATAGGTTTTTTTGTAGAGTAAATAATTGTAAAAAAGAAAAACCTGTGTAAATTTTTATTCATACCTTTAATAAACATTTATATTTTCAAAACGTAAGAAAATATTTTCATTTGGAACGAAACAAATCAGGACCTAGTAAAATCTTACATAAAATGAATACACAAATAAATGCTGTTAATTAGAAACCTGATGCTCCGATAGCAATTGGTCAATATTTGGCTTAAAATTAGTGAGGTATATTCGTAAATTTCCACATTCAGTGATTTGCAATTGATTTCTTTTTTCGAAAGAATATTAGTAACCGTGCTAAAACTGCTTTCCACGAGGTATGAATATGGAAAAGATAATAAAAACTTTCTTGCCTTAGTCCACAATACTGGATAAGCAACAGGAATATCCTTCTGAAGCCAGAACTGCTGATAACCCTTTATAAACTAGACCTTAAGTTCTTCGTTTGTGCTTAATCCAATCAGTTCAGTTGATGGTATGAAAACATGTAAAAACTTCCACATCAATGTGCCTGTGCAGATGCGATTTGCTATAAGTGCGCAGTAGGTTCATCAAGCGAACCGTACTGTGCTGCGTTACTATGCGTGCAGTTAAATAAAACAAATGGCATCCCACAAGTTATGTACCTTAAAGACGAGCCTGGTACCGGCGCTCATCAAGTGTGCCAGTTATTCTCTAAACACTTTCAGTCCACCTAGGTAAGCGATATGGGCACGAATGACCCAAGCGTAACGGATAGTTCTACTTGTGAGAATAATCATAACCCGATCGGGGACGTAAAAATTCACAATTTACTTATCTATAAATACCTGAATAATTTGGAGGTTAGTAAGGGTGCTGGCAGTGATGGTATCTCGCCATACTTTGTTTCATTATTTGCCCAAAATCTTACTTACCCTTTAACTAACATATTTACAATCTCTCTAAAGGTAGGAAAATTTCCAAAGAAGTTTAAGGAAGCAATTATAATCCCCATTCATAAAACAGGTTCAAAAAGTAACGTTGAAAATTACCGCCCAATTTCAATACTTTCCGTATTTAGTAAACTTTTTGAATGTATTATCACGATCAAATCTATACAACCATTGTTTGTAACATACAAAACCAACAACATGGATTTCTACAAAAAAGATCGGTACTATCAAATTTAGTAAACTTTATGGAATATCTAACGAGCAATATGAACAGTAGAAATCAAGTAGATATAATCTATACAGATTACTCTAAGGCTTTCGATAAGGTAAACCATTGCATTCTCATTAAAAAATTAAATCAAATAGGCATCCACGGTGACTTACTTTGGTGGCTCACTTCATATCTCCAGAGTAGACTACAATGTGTATCAATTGAGGGAACTAAGTCTAGCTTTTTTATCGTGCCCTCCGGTGTACCTCAAGGTTCTCACCTAACCATTTAATGTTTATATTTATGATATCCACAAATGTTTTTTACATGCCAATTACCTAGCATACGCAGATGATAAAAAAATATATTTAATTGTCAAATCAATCAATGACTGCATCAAACTTCAAGGTGACCTTAATCGTCTTTTTGTGTACTGCAAATTAAAGAAATTAGTTATTAATATATTTCAAAATGCAACAAATTATGATTCACACATAAGAAAAAGAAAATTAATTTTAATTACACTTTAAACGATACACATATCACGGAAGTAGAATCTATTCGAGACCTTGAGGTAATACTGGATGTGAAACTAAATTTTATCAAACAATCTAACGAGGTTATCAATAAAGCCAATAAAATGCTGGGATTTATAATTCATCTTTCAAAACCTTTTCGCAACAGAAAGAATCTATACTTCCTTTACACAGCATATATCCGCCCTCACTTAGAATATTGCACACCGATATGGACACCATTATACGAAGTCCATATTGAAAGAATCGAAAGTATTTAACGTAAAAACTGATTTTTTTTATTTGCCCGCATGCAGGAACAATCGTAGGATAAATTCTCCAATTCCCCGTATTTGTGCGCAATATAATGCACAATTTCACAATATCGACATTCTTCATAATACCCTATCAAAATATCGAACCGCAGTAATACGTACGACCACAAATTGATGAACGAGTATAAAATGTATAGAGTCCTGTCCCGATCCTATCTTCCTCTTCCACTCCCCCCTTCCTTCTTACTTTGTTTTTTTATAATAAAACATATTTACTTAACCACTTTTGGCATAAGAAACTTTGTTGGCTTACCTTTTGTAAAACTTCCTTTCATATAAATCTGTATTAAAAGCTGTTGTTTCTTACAAATACAAATAAATAAATAAATGGACTCCTATCCGTGGATCATTTCTGTGTCTCCCTGATATGGACCACATTTTTCATAGTCATTCTTTAGATCCCTATGCACGAACTTAGGCACTTTCCTGTATATTCCTGTGTATTTCATATTTATATATGTATTAAGAGCTATCAAATTTTGCTAATTGCATTCTATGACCCCGAGCCCTGACTAAAATGTAGTCACTTCACACCCCGAACATTTCAATGTCTTCCTGCCTGTACATAATATTGCGAACATTGTTAATCTTTAGAACCTGTGAAAAACAAAGGCTTTAAAAAAGGTTAATTTGAGAATCTTTATAAATTTTGGTAGCATTTGAATTGTTTGCAGAATTTTGCAGAGAATAGTCTTGATCTCATGGCACTTCTTCTATATTTCAGACACGAAACAGTAGGGAGCAAAAAAAAGGGTTCATATTTCTAAGGTATAAAAATAAGACACTAAACTCAAATACTTTAATCAAAAATTGTAATCTTGTGATAAGAATGTAATTTCATTAACATTGGTGTCTCCCTTTCGTTTGATGTAATACATTTAAGTGATATCATAACTTTTCCTTCTATACCAAACAAACCAGTGAAAAATACAAATTTTCAACACAAAATCTTTGCACTTACATAATATTATATTTTGACCAAAAACTGTAGATAAAATAATCTTACCTTTATACTATCAATATGACATTCACACGTGTACATATATAATAATAATGGATGATGTAATTAAAAAATATGACATGTACATTGTACATGTATAATAATGGATGACATAATAAAAAAAAAATGACGTTTACATGTATAATAATGGATGACGTAAATAAAAACACTAGGTATATATTTCCATGTTAAATAATTGTTTTCTTATTGTGATTCCACTGCAACGGATAGTTGATCAGTAAAACTCTTGGCTCTTCGTAGACCGTAGTGGTCTGCCATCCAGGTACTGTCTGTTCTTGCTGGTTGCTGATCTTCTATGATTATCTCTTTACTCTAGGTACCATACTGCTAGATTCCTTTAGAGCTCGCTCTGTTGAAATATTGGAAATGAATAATACCTTCAAAATATTTCAATGGACCTGTGTGTCTTTGTTAAATAAAAAAAGATCATTTATTCTAGTTGCAAATTTTATATCCTGATAAATGATCTAAGATCAGCTGGGTAAATGCGTACGATGGGGCACTTGGGTATATTCAAGCCCCATCATTTAATCTATAAAAAATCCCATCCACTGTACGGAAGACAAAACTTTTCACCATATAGATGAAACGTTTTACGTAGATCGAAAATTTCTAATATTATTTTAAAGGTTGAATTGATGAAATTTCCCCATAGGACGTATTTACCCCAACTGACCATACCAAAATTGTCTAGATTCACATATAAAAAAATAGCAATGCTTGTTACTTAAGAATTCTTTACTTGTTAAATAAATTACGATATATAGATTATAATGAATACATACCTACCATAGTACCATATACATACTTTTATTATCAGCTCATTGGAGTCTTTGAAATCATTCCACGGATAGAATAAGCTTCTTTTTATTCAGTTAGTAGGAAAATATTGTTAAATGTTATATAATATGTATTTAGATCATGATGTAGAATTTGGTATAATACAATCACCATACAATCCTATAAAGTCGTCACAGACGGATAATATAATATATCTGCGATCACTGCAAGAAATTGTATGGCGAGCGTAGCCTCCCCCCGAACATATATATTGATATTATATTCCCCGTGTGTAACAAGCTTCGTGAATTGATCATAATATATTATGGGTGTACACCATGTATAATATTATTATGTATGTATATATTATGTACAATAAAATAAGCTAATATTTTTGATTTTTAATTATGTGATACAACAATAATATACCAATAATACACCAATTAATATTCTTATTAATTCTTATTTGAAACTTTGTAAGATTTTTTATTAATCCATAATATCCTAAACGAATTAACAAATAATTATTCTCACTAAACTCGTGGATAAAAAGATAGTTCCAGGGAGTTTTTTCAACAAAATTTGTAGAACCAGTTTGTATCCCGGAAAAAATCCAAGAAATGAGAAAACATGATTTTTTCTGAACCCACCCCCCCTGGCTATCTGCAACTCTCGTACTTTTTGCAGCCGGCGAAGGTTTGAAAAAAGGTAAATTCGCCCTTTTTCTAAAAAGGTTCACTGGAATATACCAAAGGCATTTAAAAAACGCAGAGAATGTAGCATGTACATGCAATAGTTATTACTTTAACAGAATACCAATCTTTAATCCATGTAACGGGGAGAGGGACGACGAAGAGTTATTATTTATTAATTCAAAATAATGATAGTATTATTACGCAATACGATAAACATAATGTTTTTAAATAGAAAAATATTTATTAAATCTTTTATAAATTTACATAGGCTTAGCATTTATCAAAATCCAATCAGAAATATTACTTTTTTCTGACCGTTCCATTGTATGTTTTACAAAATATTTAAAATACGAATATGATTTTTAAAGTGGAGAAAAGTATGTTTAATAATTTGTCGTTGCGTTTTTATAAATAAACGTAACCAAAAATTTGTAATCCGCATTACAAAAAAACATTGTTTTTTTTTGTAAGTTTTTCTTTAACATGCCGATAAGATAAATTAAAAAAAAAGAACAGTGTGTAGTTTAATTTTTTCATAAACACTAATTTTAATTTTTTTTTTTAATACGGATTACAAATTTTTGGTCAAGTTTATTTAAAAACGTAACGAGAAAGGATTAAAAATATTTTATCTCCACTTTAAAAATCATATTCATATTTTAAATATTTTGTAAAACATACAATAGGACGTTCAGAAAAATAAATATTTCTGATTAGATTTTGATAAATGCTAAGCCTATGTAAATTTATAAAATATTTAAGAAATATTTTTCTATTTAAAAACATTATGTTTTTCGTATGGCGTAATAATACTCTCAATATTTCGAAATAATAAATAATTCCTCTCCGATATCCCTATCCCTCTTAACCGACTTTATAAGAGTATTTGCATTACTCATGTTATTAATTGTAGAGGTTTTTTTTTAATTTTGTGGTATTTTACATCATATCTAATTTTTATCAATAATACTTCTCTTATTTAGGGGTCATTATGTGTACTAGAACAAGCCTTAGCAATATACTGACAATGTTTATGGGTAATAAAATTTATTGAAAAATATTGTTTCATACTATAAAGTGTTATTATTTGAGGAATTAAATAAGAAAGTCTATACTATAATTTTTATTGCTCTTGTAAATCTGTCTGTTTTCTGCCCCTTAATTTTGGATGACCTGTAATAATTTCAAATAAGTTTTATATACATTATTTATATGGTAGGTTAGTGCATAAAAGACAATAACAAAAATTTTATACAATAATGTAAAATTTTGACAAATAAAATACATTTTTGAATAAATACAAGGATATCTGGATTAAATATGATCACAGATACAATGAAGAGTTATCTATCTTTCCCGTGGATGTTAGTTCTCTTTCACCCAATATGGCACTTTAACTGAAATAAATTGTTCGCTGAATCAGGGCAAACCCCATGCAGTTGTTCACACAACTCAGTATATCTTTATCGACGCTTATTGTAGATTAATATGATTAGATTTAATTGTGTCTGAAGATAGAAAATATATTGGAAACGATATTGAATCATGATAAATTACCTAGACAGAAAAAGTATAAAATATTATTGTAATCAATATATGTATGTATTTAATAGTATATTGTTCAAAGATATATGTATGTATTTAATAGTATATTGTTCAAAGAATCTTCTACAAGACCGATCATTACAATATATGTATGTAATATCCTTTATCGCAGAATGTGTTTATGGCGCAAGATTAATTAATGAACTTTCTGCGGCAACATTCAGTTCGATTAGTGACACATCTGAAAACTATCATTTAGAAATGAATACAAGTATATTTCTTTTGAGTTTAAAAAAAGAAAGACAATTGAATTAGAATATATCATCGGGCCAATGCTAAAGTCGCGAATTTGCAAAAGCTTCATTGTGATATGGTGAAAAAGTTGATTGAACCCGCGTTGAATGAATAAGTGCTAAGGTTTTCTCTGTCTTTTGAAAATGATAGATTAAACTTCATAATGTATGAAATATAGAAAAAAATATTAGTTTTATTTATGGTATAAATTGTTAGTAGAAGATGTTATTGTGTTTTCTAATAGTATTCTCGGCAGTATTTATCTATCAGCTTTCAATACAAATGATTATCCCCAGAACATTGCAAACACTGCGGAGGCGCTAACAGTACTCACATGGAAGTTTATAGATTCCGCACCAGCTAATATGGAGCGGTCTTTTATCATGTTTTTAAAGAATTGTGCAGATTTCTTTGCTGTTCTGGGTAGAGCGGGACTTGTAATGTCTACAGAATACAGTCCAAAGCGTTCGCTGTAAAGACAAGAGAGAAGATTTGTTTAACACATTATAATTATATCAAACTATACGAGTAAATCTGTTTGGGTGTTACGCTAAAAACTCTCGAACAGGGTGCTCGGGTGTCGTAAAATTTTCATAGCTCTTTTTGCTTGGAATTCCTACAGTAAACATTTTCCGTCTGAAACATCATTTCCATAATGAGCTACAAGGTTGAATTTGGTAGTCACCTCTGGCCTGGAGCCCCAAAATACCTGAAAAAACCCTTGACTCTGTTCAGAAACGGATGGTCCGTTTGATAGATTTTCTATCTTAACAAATGGGTTGCAATCTTTAGAGCACAGGTGTCATGTGAGAATGTTGTCCTCGTTCTACTGGTATTTCAATGGAAGATGCTCTGAGTAACTAGCGTAATTGATCCCCTTGGCAGAGGTGCGTAGTCGGAAAACACACCAAACGCGCGCCCGATATTTGTACAGAGTTGACATTTGTCACATGAGAATGGGTCATATCTATGACTCGTTCTTGAGTTCAACAGCTCAGCTATGGAATGATTTGCCAGTCTTTGTGTTTCCTCCCTCCTACAACATTGGTCTCTTTCATGGGTCTTTCAAGACTAAAAAAGAGCTTTAAAATAAAGAAAATAGACTGTTTCTTTTATCTCCTGAGAAAACATGTTTTTGTAGATGAGGTTAAATCAGAACACATGCGACAATTTCTTAATCATTTAGAAAGTCCCAACGTAAGGTGTTGAATCCGCATTTTACGAGGTTTACAGGAGAGTGAAATAAAGTTAGATTCGACGCCGGATGCATTGTGCAATTTCGATCATTTTTATTTAAAAAAAAGAGAATTTAGAGGAATACTCTACTTTTTTATCATCATCTGAAAATATGTACAATAATTGGATAGTTAAGACAATAAAATGAAAACAGAAATTTTGCAAACGCTACACCTTACATTGGAACCGTCGAATTGTTAAACAAGAAAAAAGAGTGTTGAAACTCGGGCGAAGTGGTAACTGCTAGTATTTATAAATTTTCAATATTTTAAGTTCATATTTAATATCTGTTTTTTTTTTATGAATGTATTTTTAAATGCTTACGAAAATCCAGCTCTCCATTCAAAGTTATCCATGAGAGTCCAAGCCACATATCCTGTGATGTTCACATTATCATCGTACACTGCTATCAGTAATTCAGCCAAATAATCCTGTAAATAAATTAATTATAAATGAAAACCCCGTGTTAAGTGAAAGCAGTTTCCATAAAGTATCATATATGTACATACGTAGATTAAATATAAGTATCTTTAAAGTAGGGTAAATAATTACCTACATGTTTTGTACATGACTTACTTGGAAATACTTAATTCTGGCATCATCATCTAAACCTCCCTTATCTGACACACCATTCTCTGTGATCATTATCTCTGGGTGGTCATATTCCTGATCGGCCCATCGCAGCATATCACCGAAGCCCTTGGGATATACCTGAAAAAATGGTTCATATTTATGTTTTAACACACATATGTATTACCTTTTAAATAATATCATAAAACAATACAAATTATCGAAACTTCTATATCGTTGGTGACTGAAGGCTAATTATGACACAATATTCACCTATCGTTGTCATTGAAGTTAATGGAAATTATATATTTATCGAAGAAAGCAATCACCTTGTGGCTTGACATTATAATTTAAATGAAATAATTTTTTTCTGCTTAAGCTACTTTATTTTATTTATATTTATGCATTATCGACTGGTTTCGGTTAAACTCAACCTTCAACAGGAACGTAGAAGCTTATATGTCTACATTCTTGATGAAGTTTGAGTTCAACCGAAAAAGGTCTATAATGCATAATAAATATAAATAAAATAAAGTGACTTAAAAAAAAAAAAAATTCTTTCATTGAAATTATATATTATATAATAAATAAAAAAAATAAAAAATTGTTTTCTCTTTCAGTGGCAGCAGCAAAATCATGGACACTGTTCCTCATTTTATGCTATGTATATTACGATTGACTGAGTTAAAGATAATTTATTAGGTTGCAGATTAAAATTATGGGATACTTGTATCTTCAAAACACTTACCCTCAGCCATTCTGAAGCGGAAGATTCGCCAATATCAAGAGTAACCTTTGCTCCAATGTCTTTAAGCCAAGATGGTTGTTGTGCTGATTCGTCCACCCCGGCGGTGATGAGATGTGTGGTGTAGTGATTAATTCCCAAGATGTCAGCTGTTCCTTTGATGCGGGCAATTGTTTCTGCGGACATAACGGGGAGACGAGACAGACGCAGACCTTCCAAAATGCTATTGGCCCCCACTCTATCTACCATCTCCTTCGGGTACCCTCCGTCTTTTGAATAAATGGGATGACCAAACCATCCAAACTGCAATAAGAGTTTTGTCAAGTTACATTATCATTCATTAGATGCCTGTTTATTTATTTAGGTGAAATATAATATCTTCCAAGTCTATTGCAATGGGTAGCATTTTTTACTTGTGTAATATTGAAGGTTTATAAGCACTTGTAATAAAATGGGTTATTATAATATGTAAAATGATGTTTGTACCTTGAACTGATTTGCGACTATTGCTAAAGCAACATCATCGTCATTTTCAGGATTCTTAGGAGCATACCAGATGGAATTGATGCTGATCATTATTCTTCCGTTCTGTTTTATACGGTATGTCGAATCGTAAAGGTGGTAAGCCTCGGCATGAGCTTTCAGCAACGTATCGCCACAGAGGTAATTTCCTACTCCGTGACTAAATATCGCCGGGGCCTTCTTCTCATCTCCATATCCATCTTCGCAAATTTCGTAGGGTTCATTGAAAGTGATCCATAGTTTAACTCTATCACCGAACGTTTCGAAGCACAAATTCGAATAGTCATAGAAGTAATTGACCATATTAGGGTTTGCCCAGCCACCGAGATCCATCAATACTTGCGGCAAATCCCAATGGAACAATGTCACCTTAAAAGCAGATAAATTAGTTATACTAGTTCAGGTGAAACAAATGCTAGAATTCTTGTAGACCCAAGTAAATGTATTAGAGTGAAGTGATACAGACTGGACTGACAGGAGGATCCAAATCGAGGACTATGGGCCTGATGGAAATGAAATTATATTTCGATGATGGTTTAGAATTCTCGTCATTTAAAGAATTATTAACTTATATTATGAATCTTATTGAACAGGTGAATTGAAGTCACAGTTTGTAAAACATTTAGCCAGTCTTACCATCTTTTTATTGTTTTTTACTGTTTTTCAAGTTTAATTTCTAGAACTCCATTGTATTTGCATAAAAACTTAATTCTTACCATCGGTTGGATGTTCTTTTCCAGCAGCAGGTTGATTAAATTGTTGTAGTAATTGATTCCCTCGGAGTTGACGAAGTCGATCCTTCCAGTCGGCAAGATTCGTGCCCAGGACAGGGATAGTCGGTAAACCTGCACCCCGAGGTTGGAGAGCTCTTCCACATCTTCTTCATATCGGTTATACGAATCTACCGCGATGTCACCGGTAGTTCCGTCTGCGATTAGCTCAGGTCTGGAGTGGGATAGCCTGTCCCAAACATTTTCGGACTTACCTAGATGAAAAAAAAATGATTTAACATCCAAATATTGGCAACCTTTTTTGTTTCTGCACCCGAATGAGCCAAGAAAAACACTGAATGGATATTACGCTTTTCGCAATTTATGTACATGATCTGCATTCCCAAATTGTGGCAATTGAAAATATCCGCCATTATTACGCGACCTTGAGCGCAGAACAAGTGTTTTTACCATGTTTTCATGGTTTTTTGGGTCATTTATACCTTCATGGTAAAAAAACCATGCTTAACAAAATATGTACTTTTGAGTGAGATACGAAACATTTAATATAGCATGGTCCAGACGGGAAAATCCCGTATTCAGGAATGTGGTTAAAAATAGGTAATATTCTATTAAAATTATATTATATTTAATCTAGGTATAATAAAACACTACAAACAATAACCTAACACACATCATGTTAAACACTTCAGTACAGGTTCACAATGTCTCTTTATCTAATTATTATCTTTGTCAATAAATAGCAAAATTAAATATGTAACTTTAATTAAGTACCTACACTATCTAAAGTAAAATGTACAGAAACAATACATTATTAGAGCCCGTTCCCACTTGTCGTGTTTTGTCATGATTAAAAATCATCTGCCCTTGTGGCTGAAGAGTATGTATGGAGCTGTTCACACTTGAGTACCTCAATATCAAAGGTACCTAACGATCATTTTCACTTTATTCCAAACTAGAATGCAATTATGTTCGCTATGACAACTTCTATGTGGAAAATATAACTTTAAAAAAACTGCAAAAGTTTTAAAATTTTCCATACAGAAACTATCATAGCGAATGTAGTTGCTCTCAAATTTAAAAACAGCTTAAAAGGTCTTTAGGTATCTTTTGATATTGAGGTACTCATTTGTCGGCTGACGTGCGCCCCGCTCCACCCCGCCCGCCTGCCGCTCGCTCGTCTCGGCGCAGCTCGGTGCTCTCTCAGTCGCAGGGAATCTCATATGCTTCTTGGTTGTCATTGTGCTTTATTTCGATTTATAAGATGTGGAGAAGGAAATACAACCTGAAATTTTCATCTCGCTACTAGAAGAAAGAATTGTGCTTTGGGATAAAACATCAGAGCTTTACAAAAATAATACAATAGCTCTCTACCATCTGGAGCCAGTGAGACTATGGCATCCCCAACTTGGGTATGTTGTGAGGCTGAAGGTAGTGGGGAGGGGAAAGAGATGAGTAAGAGGAAGGTGGGGAAGTACCTGGCTATTCAGGTTTTGTCACCAAACACTGCTAAAGCCATGTTTCAATTCTTAATGGTGGTCTTTCACCACTCTGCAATGTGCCGCAAATATTTAAAGTATATATTATACATATTTTTTTTTTAATAAATTGTTAAATAACACAAATTAATTAAACAAAATTTACATGCCAGGATTTAGACCCGCGACCTTTGTATTCATAGCCAAGAATCATTAAGAGAGGCGCCGGAAACACGATTTGTTATCGTAATGTGAACAGAGGCGCCCGACAATGATTTTTAATCGTAGTGGGAACCGTGCGTAGAGTTATGAGAGAACTTCTCCCTCATCGCATGGATCGTTTGGTAAAATAACTGAAAATATGTTTTTATTGTATATTTTATTGTGTATTGGTGTGTTTATGTTATTTTTTTTATAAAAACATAAAAGTGAAATAAAAATTGTAAATTAATTTTTCTATGAATGCAGATAATTTAATTATTTTTTTTTAAAAGAAAGACAAATATACCCTGGTTACGAATAACCTGACAATATTTGAAAATCTCCTACTACCATCACAGAAAGTGGAAGATATTGCTTGTGTCGTGATGGAGGACTTAGCCAGCCGAGGAATTGAACTCACGACTCGGCTGTGTGAGACCCAAACGCGATGCCAACTCAGCCACTGACCGGTCGATACCGATAGCCACTTCGATACCGTTGTTTCATTATTTAAATATTCTCATTAAAAAGCTTATGTAAAATATGTTTTTTACATGGTTTTTATAACCTTGAAACAGGGTATTTTTATATTAAAAATATATTTTATTTTACCCCTTTGATTTTTCACTTTTGGAATACGGTAACGTAATACTGGCTGAGACATACACGCCAGTTTTGCAACCCGACAACCGGCCAGCAATTCACCGGCTTTTTCAACAAGGTTACACATGCACCGGCTGCCGGCCGGTTTCCGCAGTGTTGTCTGCTATGATTGTTTGACTGCTTTACGAGTCGGTCATGCGTTCACACTCTCATGTGAACACATACAATAGAATATTGAATGTTATTTAAGGCAGAATTTAAAAAAAAAAAATACTACATGCATGGGAAGAACGACCAATGAGAAACTAGCTACAAATAAAGTCACGTAACCTTCAACGAAGATCATATTAAATTGTCTCCGCGTTGATACAATTAATTGTTCTTCGTTGAATGGAATATTAATTCTTTTGTTATCAGATTGTTATAATTTATTATGATATTTTTCAATCTTATTAGTAAAATCAATGTCATATTATCATTTTGAATAGGTAATTTACATTTTTAAGTAATTATTTTCGAATTAATAAGAATACACGGGGTATTTGACTACTAACCAAAATAAGGAACTCCAGTGAAAAATATTATGACTTTAAAAACATATATTCATATAGATCAACAAACGCCGATTATGAATATACAACTTTTATTATATATAATTATATGTAGAATTTATAATTCATTATTTAAAAGTGAATAAATAATCATCTCATCAAAACACCTTGTTATATTGGTATCATTGTATTTGAAACATCTGATGTCACATGTGTATTTCGATTTTGTTTTGTATTTTAAATACGAGTATGTATTTTTTAAGCTTTAGTGAAATTTAAACTTAATTTGGGTGACTTTAAGCTCTGTAATTGTTGTTCAATATTAAAGAAAACTATTATTAATAACATAAATTAGAGTGTTCATGAGCAAACCAATAGTCAATATGGATATTTTGATCATGTTAATGCTCAATACTATTACTATTCTCCAAAGTTTCTAAAAAGGTACATAATGTTATTACTTAAGTTTCGTAATGGTATACTATGAATAGAATATAAAATTATGTACTGTAAAGTGCCTTCCAGACGAGCGGGTGGCCCATAGATATACCATTCGAGTGGCCTGACTGCTTGGTGGCCTAACCGAGATTTCACCTGTGGTCTTATGAACATAGCCGCGAGCATAGATATATCATTCAGCCGGGAGCGTACGGGGCACTCCCTAGCTCCTAGTTCCTACATAACCTCTACAAATTGTACATCCCAGTAAACAAATGTACGTTGGCGGTAGCGCGCGCACCTTACGCGAACACCCCTGTGTTCAACACAAAAACAAAAACTTCGTGCTGACACTTGATAACTACAATGGCTATTATATTGATATTTAATAATCCAAGAAAAAGAACATCTATTTTAGGTATCTTTTGGTTAAGGGGGAGAGGGACGTCGGAGAGTTATTATTTATTAATTCAAAATAATGATAGTATTATTACGCAATATGATAAACTTAATGTTTTTAAATAGAAAAATAGTTTATAAATTTACATAGGCTTAGCATTTATCAAAATCTAATCAGAAATTTTACTTTTTTCTGACCATTCCATTGTATGTTTTACAAAATATTTAAAATACGAATATGATTTTTAAAGTGGAGAAAAGTATGTTGAACAATTTGTGGTTGCGTTTTTGTAAATAAACGTAATCAAAATTTTTTTTTTCTTTTTTTTGTATTGCGGCTTACAAATTTTTAACTAAGGCTGCTCTCTGACGGTCCGGTGAGGAATGAACATTTCACTCGCTACTGGAGACACTGCGCAGAAAAGTCCCACAATGGACTGCGTTGCAAACCGTTACCTTACTTTAGCAAACTTGACTTTTCTGTGCAGTGTCTGCAGTAACGAGTGAAATGTTCATTCCTTACCGGACCATCAGAGAGCAGCCTAAGGTGTATCTCCGCGCATAATCAGGGCCGTATTGAGTATCGATGGGCGTAACCACTATCCATACTCTTAGGGCATAATCAGAATATTGGTTTATATATCGACGAAATATTTCTACAAATTCAATCAAATTATTTTATAACATTTCGATTAGTAATTAAATCTAATGAATTTAGAGATGATTCAGTTTCAATATACAGCGGAAACTTCATTGCTTAATGTAATACTGGAAACATGCACTACGTCAAAAATGTTTATAATTAAGCACGTAAGAATAATTGCTAAAAAAAAAAAGTTTTTTTCTCACCTGATAAATTCCAAGCACCTTCGATTTGGTGAGCTGCCGTAGCTACTCCGAATATAAAGTCATCTGAGAAGTTTGAATATTTGTATTCGGCCCAACTTAAAAGGAAAAAGATAGAATCATCAATTCTTTTTTGCAAAAGATCATAAAAACATTTGACTTCCCATCGTGTATAGAACATTCATCAATACCTAATTACACAGATTAAAATCAATTGACCAGAGATAATGCAATTAATTTTCTCGCGCCAACCAAAGATTATTACCGTTATAAGCCTTCCACACGACTGGTTTGCCCGATACTAAAAAAGCCATGGTGTCAAAAGGGTCGACCATCCGGTCGTCCTTTCCTGAAGTTGGTAGGCTCGACTTTTGGACTTTCGTAAGGACGACCGGATGGTCGAACGTTTCGACCCCATGGCTTTTGTAGTTTCGGGCAAACCACTCGCGTGGAAGGACCATTATCATTGTTCCCAATTTTCCAGAGAGATTTGTCATTATTGTTATATAATCTAGCTGGGGTACCCGGCTTCGCTCAAGACAACATTCGAGAGTGTTCTGGAATGTTCCCCAATGATGTTCTCGATTCCCCATTCCCAAACATTCCACAACATTCCAGAATGTTCCGGGATATTTTGGAATGTTGTGGAATGCTTTTGAATACTTTTTTTTTATCGGACTTTATTTTTGAGTCCATTGTATGAATCACATTGATTAAAATTAAGATTATCGAACCTTTTAGAACATACCAGAACCTTCTAGACTTACCGACACACTCCGCCACTCATTTCTGAAAGCTTCTAGAACTTTCTCCTTCCACAATTTTCTAAAGCATTTGAAAAGCACGCCCTTTAGGTAAAAACCGGAACCCTCATCCTGGAGGGGGGATAGAGATCTACCACACCATATAACTCCCTTGATCGTACTGGGACTCGCTTTTGAGTTTTTGCGGGCCAAACGTTTTTTTGGACTTTCTTTTATAATATAATATATATTGATTAATCATTGAAAATGAAAATAGGTACCGGTAATGATTTAAATTTATTTGTAGTCGTACAGTCTGACTTTTATAGTAGACAAAATATGAGGGTTCAGCGATTGTTTAAAGGGTTTTAAATTTCAACACCAAGGTGGCTTATAGGAAGATGAACGTATGTTTAAAAAAGCACAATGGTCCGAGTGCATATTTTTTACTCCAAAAGGTACTCATAAATTAGATGTACTTTCCGAAAGGAGACGATTCTTAAGTTGATATTTTAAAACAATTAGCAGCTTTTTATTTTTTTATTTAACGCTTTGCAAGGAAGATAATGAATTAAATTGAAAAGGCGATTTTCTGTGTTTCTGAAATTTTGTAACGAAAATAACCACGTATTAAATGTTAGATAAATAAATAAACAAAATCAAATACACAGATCAAAATTATAAATTTAAAAAAAAAAACTTTTAAAAAAGAGGATATTATTCCCTGTTTCTTTAAAACGAACTGTCAAAGACGAATGTGAAAAAATTAGAATCTGAGGAACAAATTTCAAAGAGAAAGTGAGTACCTTGTTGTTGCCATAGTAATAAAAAATTTGGTTACCCTTAATTTCGGTTCAGAGAGGATATCTAAGGCATTCAAATTTTTTTTAACTTATCGCATTTTCGGAGACGCAGTAATTTTTTGAAAAAATTTTTTTTTTTGAAATCTTCGAAATCAAACCAATTTTTATGAACCAACAAGTGTTTTTTTTTTCGTTTGAACTAGCACGGACATTTTCAAAATATAATGTCAGTTAACTGTTTAACTATGCAAAAGAAATCGATTAGTATTTTTTAAATTACGATTTTTACCACCTCTCATACGATCAGCATAGGAAAAAAATGTACAGCGACCCTGAGGTGATTTTTCACAAAAAACAGCGATATATAAATCATCCAAATATTATTATTATTATCAGAAATAGATCAAATTAATAAGATTGTTTAGGATATTTTCTTGGTGTATATTCATATTACTATCTTCGTTTAGTTCACTTGTTTTATAAAAATATAAAACAGCGTGAAATCTTCAGGGTACATTAATAAAAATTACATATATACCTACCTACATATTTAAAACAGCAAATTTTAGCCTTTTCAAGATGATGCAAGAAATAAGAATATTTAAAAACGAATTTCTTAAATAAGATGAACGCGCAATATAGAAAGCCCCGACAAATAAATTTAAAACAAAACCGTAGTTGCCAAGGGAAGGGTTTTGTATTATTGTTTCTATTTTTTTTTCTTTCTTCTGGTGGGTGGTTTAGTCTCAGGTATCGAGAGGTTAACAGAACAACTTTTGTCAATATCGATTAAATTCACTTACTCTTCCGTCAAAGTAGCCTGAAATATTGAAATCATTAGATTTTGATAAATTAATAAATGATATTGCGAAAAGAAAAGCACAAAAATGATCGTTTTTTTAACCACGTAAACTAGTAAAACTAACTATGCCTCTAATATGCATTCACTCCGCCAGGCCTTGCGCTTCCCAAAATCTAAGATTGAAAAGTTTTAAAAAATCTTGTAAATTGTGAGTGATATTCAAGGGAGCGTATATTTTAAATTATACGTATTCACAAAAATTAATGAAGATATCTACGAGAAAATTTAAAATTTATATAAGACGTTTTAAAAAGTAAAAAAAAACGACTAGAACCTAAAACACGACTCTGTTGACTTTTAGAATGTAGACGTTCGACAACAAAAACTGTATTTTGTTCTCGTAATTAACAATGATGTCTGATCAATATTCAAAGAGGCATCCTCTATCAATGCATAGTTAATTTTTTAAACTTACCATTGCCCAAAGAAGGCTAATGCCAAGACTAATAAGGGAGTCTGCATGGTCCCCGCGATCGAATACTACCAGAGAGAAATACCGACTGAAGACTGAAGGAGTACTCTATTCTCTCGGGTGTATCAGCCTTTACTAAAGCCAACGTACCCCACTACAAATATATATACTTATACATACATGTATATAAAGTGTTATTATCGACAGCCTCCTGAACAGCTGACCCGCTGTCACCGATAACCAGTGGTGTCACAGTTTCCGTAACAATGGGTTTCCAATTAAAAAATCTTACATACGAATAGCTAGCTAGCATACGAATTCTTAAAATTAGGTTAAAAGTTTAGATTAATTGCATTCCGTTAAAATAATTTTATCCAAATATCCGTGACCTGTTTTTTTATGAACGATGCTTTATGGAGTTTTCAATGCTCTCATCGGATCTAAATCATTCGCGTATTACTATAACATTTACATTAGATGAATAGATGAGAGTGAAAAGGTTCCAACTGATCAAACCAAATATCTAAAATATGAGGGTATGTTGTTTTTTTCAGTAGTCTAATCGAAAATAAACTCCCTACTGACAAAAACTCAATTTTCTCAAAAACATCAGTTGGAATTGGAACTTGGAACCTTTTCACTCTCACATCATTACCTACTAGATGTCGGATTATATGCATTTGCATTGTGCCTAATGCATTTGAGCCTTTTTAGTCAGTTCGAGCCTTTTTAGTCAGTTTGAGCCTTTTTAGTCAGTTTGAGCTTTTTTATTTTTTATATAATATGAGCTCAACACCTGATTTTCACAGAGATGGTCGTCGATATTATGTACATATGTGCACTATGTATCTGGATACATTTGACCGTTTGTAGATTTTCAAACTGGTTTCAAATATTTTGTTTCTGTTTAAAACTGGCAAGAGGTCTTTAGGCAAATAGTTGGATAGCCACTTAGAATAAAGAAGTGTATTTTATTTAGTCATTGGATACCCATATTGTAATTTATAGATTTATGGATCGAACTTGTTGCAGTTACTGGTCAACGATATAATCCAAAGAAATGGCTAGAGCACATGTTTTTTCACAGGTAAATAAACGAAAAAGCGAACATCCAAGATCAAGGCCCCCCCATCGAGACCCAAGAATATTTTGATCTTTTTAATTTAACTACTCCCCCAAAAATGCATAATGCTGGCAAGCGAAAGTTTATTTATGAAGACATTATTTAATTTTTAACAAATGGTTTCCGGAAACACATGGAAATCCGCTGGATGACAGCACTATTGATAACAGGACTATTCTGCTAATTATCGTCGATCTATTTCTAGATAGTCAGATAGGGGCAAATCATACGAACAAATCAAAAAGAAAATTGCCGTGTCTGTTACCCACTTTAAAATAACTTACCCACTGAAGTGTTTTCCGCGTGATACGTAATATAATATTATCTTTTTTATCTGCAATTAACGCAATTGAAATAATTTTAATTGATTATTGAGAGTGCTGGTAATAAAACAATTAAAATATCTAAATTGAAAATACACTTTGTATATACCACTTTACTTAAAATATATAAATATTTCTACATGTTTCGATAACAATGCTATCATCTTCAGGAATAAATGAATACTAAAAAATAATTTCAAGTATAGAAAAATGATATTAAAAATAATTTTTTAATATTCATTTATTCCTGAAGATGATAGCATTGCTATCGAAACATGTAGAAATATTTATATATTTTAAGTAAAGTGGTATATACAAAGTGTATTTTCAATTTATATAATTAATAATGATGCCACAAAGTTACCAAGCATTTGAAGAAATTATAATTAAAATATCCATCAGATAATAATCAATTGATCGGTTCACACAAGATTAACTTAAAATAAAACAATAGTGATCAACAAGATCTTTATTATCAATGAACATGTTTTTTTTCGGTAATTTTCTGTGATGTTGGGAAGTATTATAAATTTTTACTTTAAATAATTAATTATATAAAGTAATTAACTTTTTAATAACATTGTGCACTTTCAGCAGTAGGTATACAATGGCGCGCAGTGGTCATTCGATTTGAAATCAGCGAATGAGACGTCATTCAAATTTTATTTCTGAAAAAAAAAACACGGAAAATGCATACAAATGTACACATTCTTCCGTAAGTGTAAAGGGTGTAAATGAAATACAATAGTACACATTTTCCGTAAGTGTAAAAGGTGTAAATAAAATACAATAGTAAACATTTTCCGTAAGTGTAAAAGGTGTAAATAAAATACAATAAAAAGTGGATATTTAAGAAAATGGATTTTTTTCATTAATATGGCAACATTAAACTACTAACTTTATCTTAGAAATTTGTTCTTTAAAGCCAACGTTGCTTTACATTTAAATTGTTCACTTTCGATTATGACAATTTTGAAAAAAAAACAAATCAAAACAACATAACTCGATTATATTTACGTTTTTTTAACTATGAATTAGATTTTGTGTTAACATCTAATAAATTGGTATTTTGATACACAGATTTCAGAAATACAAACATATGCCTTTCTGCAAAGCGTTGAATAATAAAAAAGTCATATAAAATTGTCTTAGAACATGATGTAGAAACACCTCCTTTCGGAAAATGAGACGAGTTCTGAAGGCCGTTTGGTTAAAGTAAAAAAAAATTGCAATAAAAACGTGCCTTTGAAAACTTTCTTTAATTTTCTTATGGGCCATCTTGGTGTTATCATTTAAAACCTTTTAAACAATCGCATCGCCTCCTTTAATGTCAGACTGTACGTTTTGGTACGGCACTAGCAAAACTGTAATAGTTGACAGACAGGAACAAAACATTTTTTAAATTCGTTTGATTTTTCCCTTGGCCTTTTCTTCGAATTTTTCATTTAAGCAAATTGTTAGGTAATGGAGAAAAATAGCATAACTCTTAGAAAATAGTCAAATCATTGTGGCATTTTTTTGTATTGCTCCAAACCGTTTTTTCTTTAAAAAAAACATTTTCACTAAACATACACAAAAGTAGGTACACCGATACCTGAGTGGGCTTTTGACAAAAGCTTGACCCGGCCCTGAAATTATGAATTGAATTAGCCAAAAAGGTAGGTACATTCCGATCCCGATTTACCGAAATGCTTTAGCTCCATTATTAGGTTTTCTCATAAACGATGAATGTAACAGAAATAGAGGTTTCAACGGAGTTCCCAATGATCATATTTTTTTAATCGGTATCGCCTTGGTGGTCTCTCAGTAGGGAGATACTGAAAATCTTCCACCCTGAAAAAAGAAAAATAAATAAATGTGAAATAAACAATAGGTAAGTACAAATGATTTTTAAACAAATAAAATTTTTGCACACGTCAGGCTTCGAACCCTCGACTCATGGGTGCGGAGCCATGGAGTTTACTGCTATGCCACGCAGATCGTTAAATTATTGTTAATATACCCGCTTTCACTTACCTAAAATGTAAAATTATCTATGGTAACATATTCTGAAGAAGTTGCTGCATGATTTGAAGATAGTCCACAGATGTGGCAATGGAGTTGCACACAAGCACCGATCTAAAGAGGAACTCCCGAATCTCCTTCTCGTGCTGATGGCTGTACAGCATCTGCCAATTTTGGAACATGGTCATCAGGTACATTGCGAAGAACACGTCCCTCCCATCTGACTGGCTAAAGGAACTGAAACAGTAATGAGTAGGTACCTACATAATATATAATAGGCCAATACGTAAAATTTGTGACAATACATTTACTGGAAAACTGGTGAGTCAAAATCAGGTAGGATTTTTTTTGGCTTAATCGTTTTCTAGAAGTTTGGAGTTAGATTTTTTATATATTTTCGGGTTGCTCACCAAACATTTTGTTATAATCAATATATGTTTAGTAAGAGTGGTGATAATAATTACAAGTTTGATTTTTGTCGAATAAGTCTTAAATGCAAACAAAAAGTGGGTCAAAATTACCTGGTAAAAAACCTCTCAAACGGCAAAATAGTGACGAAAACCAGTAATAAAGGAAAAGCCAATGCAAAAATTGCGACCATACCTAGCAGCATTGTTATAATCAGCTTTACAAACGTTGGAAACGGCAACTCCAGCAACCATACTTGCGTTATGTCTCGTCCCACCAATTTTAAGAATGCTGATGTTCGATCGAAAAAGCTACCCATTCTCTAAAAAAAAAAGATATTGGTAAAAGTATTTTTTCTACGAAATATTTCATTTTTATTTACGATGGGAGGATAAAGAATTATTTCTTATGAGTGTAGTCTACACAGCGCCCTTGAGGTTGTTTTTCACTAAAACAGCGCAACATCCAAATATTATTAATTACAGTAATTACTACTTAGGCGTCTTCTGTTAACGTGCCCAACGCCTATAAAGCATATTAATTTTTAAAAACTCCGTTAAATTCCACAGGCGCCCAAGCACGCGAAAATAAAATCTTACCTCGCACCGTTCCATACGTTTATGAGTATATTATGTGCATGGTACCTACCCATCTTTTCTTTGAACGAAAAATTCACAAATGTGATGAAACGAGACAGATGAAGAAAACACAGTGTAAAATGAGATGGCTGTAAGCATCAGAACGGAGTGTTCTAATGAAAAGAGATGAAGAGAGACCGGGGCTATATGTAAATTTATATCGCCATCTGACATCTCATATTTCCAGGGAATTCGGTTAAACGTATCCCAAGCAACTTTCTATGTGAATAAATGCAAATGTGAAAACGATACAGATATAGAACACAATGGGACAAAACGAGATGCATATAGGCGTCCACTCGGGTGAGCGTTATAATGAAAGATAATGGTTTTGACAAGGGGCGCCAACATTTTACTTGCGCCAGGCGCCGTTTAGCTCAAGGCCGGCCCTGAGTGTAGAACAAACTTGAAGTGCCTTCCAGACGATCGGGTGGCCCAGTAGTGTGGCCGGCGGAAAAAATATATTAACCGAGTTTTTATTTTTTTGACTTGGCAATAATAGCAATACTCCTTATCTCCGGTAAGCGAAGTGGTCTTGAAATTTCGCTTTGGAAATTGCTTAACGATACATAAAGCGCGATTTCCAAAGCGAAATTTCAATTTCTCAGCGGAGACAAGGAGCATTGCCATTATTGCCAAGTCAAAAAATAAAAACTCGGTTAATATATTTTTTCCGTCGGCCACACTACTGGGCCACCCGATCATCTGGAAGACGCTTTAAGGAAACAATAATCTTTGGTTAAACATGCACAAAGTCTATCAACCGTTAATTTGCCCAGCCGATCAATGGGTGCCTTACACAAAAAGTGTTAAAAATAAAAGTAATGTAGGTAAATGACTGCAAAAAATACTTAATCGATGATGCCGTGATGTGAATGGTATATCTATGATGGCGCCCGTACGTTTCATATATCACATAGAATGGAGAGTTAATTATCACATTTTCTTTGCAGGGAATAAAATATACAAGCAACACACTATGTCACTACAAAATATTAGTAGAAGAATAAAGAAATATTTTCTCAGAGAGAAATTTGACGTACTAAAGCACGTTTGCTTCTGTAAATGTATGGCCGCATTTTGAAATGTAGTTTCACTGTCCGAATGAGTATTTATAATTTAGGAGTCTAAAAAGTTTATAAAGCAAACAATATGGGAGGTTTTCGGATTACAAATTTGCAAAATAATTTACTAGTGGATTTTATTTACAGACGTTGTCATAGCAACTATAATTTAAATAAATGTTTTATTTTTAATGAAATATTTTCTCCTAATCAACCTTTCGAGACACTTTAGAAAATGTGCGGGTTCCTACCACAAAAAAACAATCAAGAGAAAAATATTACAAGAAAGTATTTCTTATGGTAACACTCGACCTAAGTTAAAATAATCCGACACAATAACATGGCCGCATGTTGTTCTTAAATTTTCTTTACTGTTTGCCAAATGTATTTACCGCGAAGTGCTACAATTGCATCCTATTTAGTTTCTCTGGTTTAATAAACGAATATTCTCCTCCAGGAGTCTCTCCCACCTCTCGAGGTAAAGTGAAATCGAAGACAAGGCGCAAATGTCAATGGCTGCCGGGTGTCTTGACAATACCTATTGTTACTTATGACAGCACATCGAAATTTGAAAGGAAAGCCATTAGATACATATTTTTATTGCAGGATCCATTAATCAATGATGCATCATCTAAATTTACACCACCAGGCCGTGGCTGGACACCCTGGCCAGCACCTTAACCACCACACTATGCCTGGTCATCATCAGATAGGTCCCCATCAGATGCACAGAGATCAAAATAGGTAACTAAGCTTATTATTCAATCATTATTTACACTTTATTCGGCGTCTGAAGTATTGTTGTCAGTTTTATAAGTAAATATACAAACTATTGCATTTCAATGTCAATGTCAGTCGTACATGGTGTCAGTACTTTATTATATTTATCTTCATTCATTCCCATTGGAAATTTGAATAATGTTGGCTGTTCTTGATCTGATATCAACATAAAATTAAGATTAATTCGGTCTTTTAGCATATTAATGTTTCGAAATACTTATATAATTTCTCCAGCTTTATATTGAAAATATATATCTATATTCAAATAAGAGTGCTCTTTTTTTTAATAATTTTCAATTTTTCCTAAACTTCCATGTCACTGCCAACAAATAATGATTCTCGCTCTTCGAAGATGTGTAAAACTTAGACATTTAGATTGTTTTTTCTCTAAGGAAATAAAATGTTTTCCAGAAAAATAAATTTGATAGTGCTGATCGTTATTTGCTTATTATGATTACAATTGTGTCATATTCTGCGTTTTATTCACCCTGTTTACCTACCATGGACCACATATAAGTATTGCATTGATGATTGATATGCAACTAGATGCTTTGTGTGATATAATGCAAAATTTCCGTGGAATGAATGAATGCATCAACCAAAAATAGACTGGTCAAATTTTTGTAAATTTAGATTCCAGGGTAAGTCAGTAAATGGGCACATGGGCTCTGTGACACTGGCTGCTGGTATTAAACATTTTGTCTTTTTAAATTTAGTTGCTTTTATTTATTTATTTATTAAACGCCCGCAGGGCTTTTACAAACGTAATTCATTTACAGTAATAGGGAAGAATGGGAGCAGGAACATTAGTTAGTCAACATTACAAAAATAACAGTAGAGACTTAATTTTACAGAAATACATATCAGATACACGCAGAATTAATAATTTTCGTCCTAATGCAGGATGGAGGGGTTTGGAATATGTGGAAAATGTCTGTATAGGTATTGGCAGTTGGATGAAGGCGTGCTAGAGGTGAGCTATAGGAATAGTTTGTGCTGTGGTTGACACAGTGGACAAGATGATGGAATCGGGTAGATTTAGCAGGGACACAGATATTTATAGCACTTAACATTTGAGGGCAGTCTATGAAGTTATTCAGTCATTTAAATAGTATAAGAATGTCATTAATCGTTCTCCGGGTAGAAAGTAGCGGGAGTTTTAGATTAGACATTAATGTTTTGTAGCAGGTATCATTTACAAGTTGTCCCAACTTATATTGAACATATCTAAGAAACTTCCTTTGTACTTTCTCCATGCTTGGCAAGCAAGTTATAAGTATAAATAGCAGACCATACAAGAGAGGCATACTCTAGCTGTAATCTCAGCAGTAAAGGAGTTTTATTGATTCACTAATATGAAAAGTCCTTGTATTACATATTACATTATGTATTTGCTTTATAAATAAAATAATATGTCGTTTCTTTCCAGTTATCTAGAGCCATTTATCTTGCAGCTTAAAAAATATAGGTACCTACATTATTGTGAAAAAGAAACCCATTCATTAGGAACATCTTTTAATCATGTTGCTTAAGCGTTGCGCATTCTCACCAATAGCAGCCTTTCCAATTCGGGTTGCTTTCCTGATTTAAAATCTGAGTTATTATTCAATGTCAAAATGGCAAACATGTGTATTATGGGTGAAAGATACTTACGGTTGAGGATACTGGAATTGGATGGGTTTTCTTTGATTGTGTTAATTCCGCGAATATTATGCGACACTTTTCAGCGTTATTGCAAAAAAGAGAAATAGTTGAAACACGTGTCGCCTGCGAAATTCGAACAATAATACTGGCGGAAATGCAGGAAGGGAAGGGGACAGGACCACAAGTAACTCGCTAACAAATTTTCCAAATTGGCAAGTACTGCAATCGGCACAAACACATATATATTATAAGAAAGTGAATGGTAGAAAACGCTGAGGAGGACGCCCGAGAAAGACATGGCACGATCAAGTCAATCATGTACTTGAGTCATGTTATGACAAGAGTAAAAATAATAAAATAGTATGCATGAAGCAAGGAGTCTGTGCCAAGACAGAGTTGTGTGGCGGTCCATCCTTTTTGCCTACCGCTGGTAGGACAGTGTTGTCGCTTCGCATCTCTTTGCTTTAAAATGCGTCGCAATCGCACTCGCGTGACTCGCGTTATGGTTAGTTAGTTATTATAATCTAACCCGTTTTGGTTATTAGATTGGGTTATTATTATATTTTTGAGGTGGCAAAGAATTGACTAGATAACAAAAAAATACAACATTATTATTAGTAAAAAAGAAATGTATGTAAAAAATGATTTTTTTCATACATTTTATTTTCAGTGAAGGAAGTTGTGGTTTAGCCTAAGAAACAGTTTTATTGGTCTTAAATAAATAATACAGGCCATAAAATGACGAGTGTTGTGTGCATAAATTGCAAGTTGTGATATAGCCTAAGAAATAGTTTTATTGGTCTTAAATAAATAATACAGGCCATAAAATAACAAGTGTTGTGTGCATAAATTGCAAGTTGTGGTTTAGCCTAAGAAACAGTTTTATTGGTCTTAAATAAATAATACAGGCCATAAAATGACAAGTGTTGTGTGCATAAATTGCAAGTTGTGGTTTAGCCTAAGAAACAGTTTTATTGGTCTTAAATAAATAATACAGGCCATAAAATGACAAGTGTTGTGTGCATAAATTGCAAGTTGTGGTTTAGCCTAAGAAACAGTTTTATTGGTCTTAAATAAATAATACAGGCCATAAAATGACAAGTGTTGTGTGCATAAATTGACCTGGCTTGATTGTGAACATCATATGGTCACCTTATATGCCCCCCCTATTCATTCGGTCATTTGATATCTGGAGAGGGGTTGGTTCTGTGCTATATCAGGTTATACACTATTGTCCGTGTTTTGTTCGGGCTATTATGCCGTGTGTCTTAGGGAAGTATTTGATTGTGTTAATGTAATTTGCATACCGCTGAACTGTTTACTTAACCTTTACATACCAGAAGGTAAAAATTACACCCTACCCAATGGGGGGTCACTGGGGTCCCCCATAAAATCACAAATCAACCGTGTCTCTTGATATTCCTTTTGCCCTTTCCAGTAATACTTAGATATTAGTTACTACTTACTGTTTTAACCTGACATCATCCATTAGTCCAGCGGTCAAACATTACGTAATGCAAAATGGTAAATGAAAGCGAGCGTGACTCAAATGTATATTATTGTAGCCCTTTCCAGTATAATGCAGCTTTTACAGCAGCACTCGCGGCTTGTTTGTGGCGAGGAAATTTTTTAGAAAGCAGTGGGGATCCAGGGGGGAAGGGGGAGAGTAATTGTGTCGGAATTTGATAGATATTATTCACTATCTAAAAAAATAGAAATGGGATAATCTTTTTTTAAATGTAGATCGATTTCTGAATAGTTTTTCTACGATTTCTTGAATTATAGAGTATGTGATGTAAAAAACAACTTAGATATCACGCAAAACTCTCATTTGGGGTAAGTGTATTACCCCCTTCGTAACGGGAGTGTTAAGGGTGGAGTACTTGTATTGGTGAGGGGAAGGAAATTCCTTTCCTTGCAACATGCAGACTAGACATAATTTATCATTTTGATCAGTACAGTTTGGTGCACCTCTTGAAGTGAATCGATACTTGCTAGAACTTACCTCTTTACAAAACATTACACTTATTCAAAAACGGGTCAAATTTGACCGATTTAATTAATAAACTTTTCAAAGAAGAATAATATCATGTGATCTATGAAATTATTTTGCTGTGTTCAACGAAATGTCTTTAGCGCAGTACATGTGGTTATTATGGAGTTTAAAAAGTATGCTTTTATTTTCTAACACTGCTTCTAACTCTAATTTTTCATTCATGATGTTACAAGCACACTCATTTTTATTGATCATGGAATTATTCACTATAAATACAGCAATCACTATCCTATTTGCTTATTGAAAGAAGCTACATTCAACTTAATGTATAAATGTATTTTGGAAGGACATAAATGCGGAAGCCGTAACTGCCAAGAATGTGTTTAAATATTACTGTGTTTTGAGCATTAACATTATGTATTCTGTACACAAAATTTAATGTTTATTGTATAATGCAGTATGTATCTTTGTTTGCGCCAAACATTACCCCGAGTTTATTAATCACCCGAATCCCAAATGCTGGTGAAATTTATATGGAGCCCTGCAAAGAAATAAATCCCATATCAACATTGAATATCGCCGATGCACCCGCAATACTTTTTATCGCACATGGTTTTCAGTACATTTTGAGAGAATCGAAAGAAAATTTTGTGACATTTTTAAAAATAAATTTCATTTCTTAATAATTATTCAAAACCTTATTTATGAAATAAAAACAGAATTCCACAGAACTTATCATAATTTCTTAATTAATGATTTTTGCACATACACATTTAGAGATGCCTGCGAGCGTTTTTACGAAACATTACACAAAAAACCACACAAAAATATTTTTTTTCATACACATTCTGTCTCCTGCTAAAATGATTTGTTTTTGGTTAAAAACAAAACATTTTGTGTAGATGACAAGATGAGTTCTAGAATAATCTTTTGAATGTACTACATATTTTTATAGATTGGAATAAAATATTGTTTATTGTTTGAATATAAATCTCAATGAATTAAAATTAATAATAAATATTTTGTGTAAAGTACTGTTTAATATAGTCGATGAATGTGTTGACATTGTGTCCCTTAAAAAGTTGTTAATATGAGGGTTGTAATGCTATTAGAAATAGCAGACAACATAAGAGAATACATAATAGTATATTATAATTTTACACATAAACAAAAAAAACTGTTGGATTTATACTGTGACTGATTTAATATAAACCTTCCTGCTTGCGTTTTCAGGATGGTGGGAGGCCCCAGCGGGCAGGTGAGGATGGCGCACCTGGGCCCTCCTCCCCGGCCCCCGGGACCAATGCTGCAACCGCCGGGTATGCCCCAGCACACGCACAGGCCCCCGCCGCCCCCCAGGCATCTCCAGCACCCACAGCACCACATGCCACACCCAGGTGAGAGACAGATCCCTGAATTTGCAACAATGCCTTTTCAATATTAGTGCTCTAGCACACTCAAAAGTCACTAGCCGCCCCTGGTATTGAAACTGTTTCTTAAAAACTTATTGTCATTTGCACAAGCAGAGTATAAAAGGATGCAATATGAAGACTCTAGTCACTGAATAGAAAATACCTAGTAGTGTGATCTGTACTAAATTGATGTTTCAATTTACATAAGTTTCGCCTCTTTCGAAAATGTTTGAACAATTTCACCCAATGTAAGATTAAATTGACCTTAGTTTGGGGACATAGACACGTCCTCAACACACTTTTATCTCTTCAATGGCTCCAGTTAATCAGCCTAAATGTTAATGGATGTCGTTTTACATGGGTTGTGACCTTTGCAGAATTGTGTATTTTGATTGCATTATTATTATTGTTAAAGAGACGTTCTGCAAACTCCCATGACCACTTGGGCCATAAGCTCATCGTGCTCATCTCTCGATTTTTCACCTTATTCCCTTGACGGAAGCCCAGTACCTTTAATAAGGTTCACCAGGGTCGTTATCGAGTATTTGGCTATGTCTTCTGGTTCCACTTTGTGGCTTTCTAATGGTCAATGTTCCCAATCCTACTGAGCCACTGTTGACCCGAAATTTTGCCTCAACATTGCTCAAATGCAAAACTACGCTTTGCCCAACGCAACTCTCGATCTAGTAACAATTGAATTTACGATCAAGTTAGGATATCGATTCAACTTGAACAAAGCTCCTCTCAATAAACGACAAGTTATAAAAAGTAGTAAAGAACGGCCATAATTATTTGAACCTTTTCACCAAGGTGGAACAATGACAACATAGTTGAATCGGCGATTCTTCACTCTCTCTTCTTCACATTTACTACAGCTATTAGCGCTTTACACTCCCAACAGGTGGATGTGTCTCCCGAGGTTGTAGTGTCTTGTTATTTGTCCTACTAGCTCCCTTAGTTAATTTCTATCCATATTCAGTAGTTGCTTGGTCTGTTTGGGGTTTGAACCTTATTTCAGCATTTTTTCCAACAAGAAAGTTATTTTGTTTTTATAATATGTCATGTTCCTGAATCATTTGCAGGTTTAATGGTGATGCCTCCGAACAATGTGGAAATCAAGCCGTCCCCTCCAACATCCATGGCGTCTGGCCAGATTCTATCCCACCCTCCGCCGCAGCACCAGTCCTCGCAGCACCAGTCCTTGCAGCACCAGCCCTCGCAGCACCAGCCCCAGCCAAACCAGCAGCGGCACCACTCCTCACCGCCCGTGCACCAGCCGCACCACCAGAAACCGCAGCTACAGCTGGAGCAGCACCTTGCTCAGGAGAGCCAGATGGAGCAGCTGGAGCCATTGCAGGCCACGGTGGGGCAGATCCTACCCGACATTTCCAGCAGTGTGGCCAACAGTAAAGAGAAGACTTCCATGTGCCTGGTCAACGAGTTGGCCCGGTTCAACAAGGTTTGTAATGCAGTGTGAACTTTTAATATCGCTCAAGAGAAAGGGATATTTTGAATATGTAGACCGGATGAACAGAGAAAGATGTGTCTGGAGAATACATGTGATACGCCTGTGAATCTAAGAATTAAGGATGCCTCAGGAAGATACGGCACAATCAAGTTGATCAACTATTTTAGTCAGGTCATGTCAAGAATCGATGTAATGGAAGAGTATGCACATATTTGATTTATGCAAGAGATGTGTGCCAGAATAGATTTGACCAGAAGTCTACGGTTTAAGAAAAATAACATGATTATGTAAAATATGTAGTTTGACTCTGCAAGGAAAGTAAATGGTTTCAATACTTCCATGTACACAAAACTTTGTTTCCACAAAGGGATTGAAAGGGTTAACTCGGCACACATGATCCACACTAAGGAATGTTTTTTTTTTTTGTAATGCGGATTACAATTTTTTGGTTACGTTTATTTAATTAAATAATAATTATTAAACATACTTTTCTCCACTTTAAAAATCATATTCGTATTTTAAATATTTTGTAAAACATACAATGGAACGGTCAGAAAAAAGTAATATTTCTGATTGGATTTTGATAAATGCTAAGCCTATGTAAATTTATAAAATATTTAATAAATATTTTTCTATTTAAAAACATTATGTTTATCGTATTGCGTAATAATACTATCATTATTTTGAATTAATAAATAATAACTCTCCGACGTCCCTCTCCCCGTTAAACTCTTTATTTTTTATGTAGTCATAAAAAAATTCTAAACAATATGTATCTCGATATGTACTTTTTTGGAAATGACCATTTTTAATCCTTTTTCTTTAGTTGTTTCTTTTTTGCAGAGGATCATGACCCCCAACCCCAATTTCTCTGGTCAACAAGACTCTTCCACTCCTCGCTGTCCTGCGCTGCATGGAGAGCTACAGACACTTTTTAATCTTAATTGTCTCAAATAGTCACTTATTCTCTTCACATTTCCCCCTAGATCCAGCACCAGTACCGCCTGACCTCGGAGCAGGGTCCCGCTCACCGTAAGCTGTTTGTGGTATCGCTGCGGCTGGGGGGCGGCGAGGGCGGCGGCCCCGTGGAGGAGTACAGCGCCGAGGGTAGCCGCATTCGGGCCGCGCAGCACGCAGTGGCCGCCGAGGCCCTTCGCAGCACTGCCTATCCCCGACCCCCTCCCCGGGCACCTCGTGCCCAGCGCACACGCAGGGCCAATGGTAACGATTCACTTTATTCTTAATATATTTACAGTAAAACCCTTATTTTACGTTTTTCAAGGGACTGAAAAAAAAAACTTAAATGGAGGGAAAATGTAAATCGGGGGAAATGAAAAAAAACAACTTTTAAAAAAAAAATAATCTTTGTTAATTTTTTTGGTTGAAAAAACTGTGTATAAATGATGATCGCAAATAACTTCAAACAGAAAGACGCCTCACAAATCGAGTTGAAAACCTAATAGGAAAATCCAACTGGACAGATCAGATGTTATTACATTTTACAAATTGCTAAAATTGAAAGCTGTCGGCCAATCATGGCACGGCAGATAAAAATGTGACAACTGCGCCGGCGCATTGTCATGTGCGCGTCCAATCACGGCACAGATAGCTAAAATTGAAAGTGGGCGGCCAATCACGGCGTTTCGCGCCGTACGGCCGACCAATCACGGCATGACAGATAAACATGTGTCTTCTGCGCCGACTCATTGTCAATCGCGCGTAAATCACACATTTTGAATATTTTCGACGTAAATTGCGGGAAAAAAACATAAAAATCGGGTAATAAATGTACTAAAATACATCGGGACTGAAATAATAACACGTAATTGGCGGGAAAACGTTAAATCCGGGGACATACAATACGGGTTTCACTGTATTTTATTTGTGTTCTGTTTATTATTACATAATAGATTATTATTTCTAATTTGTTTGCTTTTTTTTATATCTTGATAAAACATAACACATAAACGATTGTTCGATGTCTGTCTCACCGGGAAATTCCTGCATCAAGACAGACGCAGGGTAAATAAATTATATAATGTTATGTAATACAGTCATAAATGTTTTCTAACAGAAGATTTAAATAGGAATAAAGTAAGCTTAATCCTATAAATGTAAATAGTAATAAAAATCCGCTCTGCTGGATTTTGCTGCTAAGCCCCGAGGGCTACTTTTAGTTGGGCTTTGCCCAATTTAAGTGTTGGTAACCATTTATGGGGCTTTGCCCTTTTGTAGAACTAACAACTGCCAATGCATGGCATATAACGCTTACTTTTAATAGGTATGTATCAGTGGCGTGCAGTCCATAAAGACTAAATAGCTGTGCCTACTCTAAGAAAACTTGCCATAAAAGGAAGATATTTAAAAAATATGACAAATATCTGACCAACATGTATTTTTTCCATGAATTTGGTAAGGAACTTGTGCGCTCATTTATTCATCTGACCGCAACAATCAGCGGAAGATGATAATAAAATGGCCGTTTTCAAATATTCAATGCACAAATTATAACTCAAATTGAAAAACTACACACAGCCTACCTTTGGTCATAGAGCAATGCTCCCCACTGGTATGTATATAATATAAATCATATTCTCTAAATTATTTTCTTAACTCGTTATTATTAACACCACAGACCATGAGAGGAACTCTCTCTTCACCCCAACATAAATCTTGTTCATCCATGACAATGTGAAAAATAAATTTTATCTTAGTATGTAATGAACGAAAGAAAAAAAATGCTACCTCTCCCAAACCATTAGAATGATTTTTTTTTAAATTAATGTAAAATTGCATACTACGGGATATGTAAATTAAAAATGATTTACATGTTGTACTACTAGTTGAAATAATATTATTCTCTCATCTGTCTCAGTATGTGGCAGCTTGTGTACAATGCTCAAACTGGATTTTGAAACTTTTTTTTTGCCGTGGATTTCAGTTGGCTGTCAACCCCGTATAATAATAATAATATCTTTATTGTAATTAAATTTAACTATAACTACTTTTAGTTATGTATAATATAATAATGTAAGTACAGTGGTTTATAAAGTAAAATAGAAAATAATATAATAACAGTTATAGTTGAAGTTTCACATAACCCGCCTCACTAGGCTAGCCTGTGTTGAGGCAGTAATTTTGCAAATATTTTGTAATTTTAAAATACCTTTGAATATACACTTATATTAAGATATGCTTTGTAAATCGTTAAATCAATAATTTCGAATTTTGGTGCACCGGTAAATGCCCTATCATTACTTTTAATCCAATTTTTTACATTGTGTTTGAATATTTTTTGTGAATTAGATTTTTTTATGCTAACCGGAAGAATGTTTTAAATTCTTATCGCAAGTACCTAAAATTCCGTTGCCCAAAAGTAGTATGAATTACAGGAATTTCGAGTAAATCTTTGTTGGCATTTCTAGTAATACGAGTGTTTACTCTTTTTTCACAGTATTTACTTTTGTTTGAATAAAGATGAGTGAGGATTGTTTTAGCGTAAATCTGCCGAATGTATTCATTGCTTTATCGTGGTAAAAAGTGAAAAATTTATTTGAGTTGGTTCTAAACATTCCAATTTTATATGATTTATCCCACGAAGACTACGAAAATAACAGGAAGCATTATTAGAATTAGCCATTTATATGGAGGAATTTATTTACATAATGGTACTGTGGTAATTTTTGTTAGTCTTGGTACATAATCAATGTATTATGTACCGTTACTGTATGTGTGAAAGATTCCTTTACGAGAAAAAGACAGTTGTGTTATAGCATCGCGCAAGAAAGTAATGTATGTGCATACTCAATTACAATGCTGGGATTACACACCGAGCGCAATTGTTTTTGGTTGTGCTTTAGAATTATTATTATTTTTAATTCATTTTATTTAAAAGAAATCCATACGAGTATGTACATTAAATTTATTTGGTGACTGTACAGTGCTGTGACAAAAAAATTACTGAAGATTTTCATACTGCGAAAGTAAAATTGTGTTATTTTCCATTCTTATCGACCTCGTAAATTGTTGCTAATCTTGTCCAAATGAACTCTAGTGCCTTACTTGAAAGTGCAAACGATTTATCCTCAGATCTTTGTGGGTCGGCAGGTGCGGGCGCCATCATGCCTACGGTGGAGCTCAATGCCCTTACCATGAAGCTAGGCGAAACAGCTGTCTACACCCTGGAAGGCCCCCCGGGAGCCTTGGAGAACTCCTCACCGCGGAGCGGGAGCTCCTACCCTGCGCCCTACCGGCCATGCCCCCCTTCCTTGCAGCTACAGGCATATAACCGCAACAGCCGATACTACAATCAGAACAACAGGTTCATGAATAATTACAAGTATCCCAACAACACTTTTAAAGATGTAAGTTACTAATTTGCCTTTAAATCTTTATTATAATTAGATAGCTGAAAAAATGCATGTTCTATGTAGATTTAATGTTTAAAACCAATAGAATATAAGGCCAGGTGTGTACGAGTGACTTTTACCATGGCAACAGTTGCGTGACTGTAGTATATGGTGATGTGACATTAGGGTGACTTTTTTTTTGTATTTTGAAACAGTGACGAAACTGTTGCCGTGACATGTTACCCGGCCTTAATCTACACCTGGTTAATTATGATTTTTAACTGACAACATTTCGATAAATTCTTTGCAATACGTACATTTTTTTTAAATTATCAACTCAATGATTGATTGCCCTAATTTGTTATGGTTGTTTGCATTACATCTACATTTAGTGCTGTACTAGTCAGTAGCGTCCAGTCCATAGATTAAGTATTTTTCCCATGAATAAGGAACTCCAGTGAAAAATATAATGACCTAAAAATATATATATTCATACAGATCAGCAAACGCTGATTCGAAATATATAACTTGTATTATATATAATTATACATAGACTTTATTAATCGTTATTTAAATGTGAATAAAAAATCAGCTCATCAAAACACCATTTTATGTTGGTACTATTACAATTGAAACATCTGACGTCACGGGAGCATTCTGTTTTTGGATTATTATGAAAAATTTAATTTTTCTATTTTATTTTGTATTTTTTTAGTTTTGGCAAAATGTTAATTTAATTTGGGTGACTTTAAGCTCTATAATTGTTGTTCAATAGAAGCAACTATTATTCATGAAAGAAATAGAGTATTCATGATCAAACCAATTATCAATACGGATATTATGATAATGTTAATGGTCAATACTATTATTATTCTTTGAGTTAAAAGTTTCTAAAAAAGTACATAATTTTATTTCTTACGTTTAGTTATGGTTTACCATAAATAGAATATACAATTATGTACGGTAAAGCTCATCCTTGTTTTGACATTAGACATTCTAACCTCAAAACTGATCAAAACCAACCGGCCATAAATTTGGAGCGTTTTGGCAGGCTTTGAAAAAATTCAGTATAGATAAAATATGATCAAATTTAATATAGGTACAAATCTATAATGCCCATGAACAAGAAGTAATTACTGATAAAAAGAGTGTCTATTTAGTTATATAAATCATTAGTTAGGCGCGAGGTTCGAGTGGCCTATCGAGCTTACGTGTCTGAAATCGAAGGTAACATCATGCACGATCCCAAGATGTTCTGGCATTACATAAAAACCCTTCGGAAGGATGGTGGTCTTGAAGATACCATGATGAAAGGTGATCAGGAATTTCATGGCTCGGGTGTGGCAAAAGCGTTTGCTGATCATTTTCAATCTGTCTACAGTAGAGATCCCCCACTTCTAGATATTAATAATGCTGCCGCATTTAATACCAGAGAAGCCTCTAACGTTGACTTATGTATATTTACGGAATCTGATGTTATGAATGCCATAAGACAAATGAAGAACTCGCACTCTATCGGCCCCGACTTCGTTCCCGTATTCTTTATTAAAGGGTGCGCTGAATTCCTCAAAGCACCTTTAACTTTTATATTTAATTTAGCTATTAGTACCTCCACTTTTCCAGAATTATGGAAAATTTCAAAAATATGTCCTATTTTTAAAAATGGTTCCAAAAAGTCAATCGAGAAGTATAGACCTGTTGCCATACTTTCAGCTCCTGCTAAACTATTTGAAAAACTAATCCATAAATTCATTGTACCTCAAATAGACGCATATATTATCCCCGAACAACATGGTTTCAGAAAAGGAAGATCTACGGAAACCAATCTGATGGTTTTCACTGACTATGTTGCTAGGTCCCTAGATAGTAGATACCAAGTAGACTGTTCGTATAATGATTTCTCCAAAGCCTTTGATACCGTGAATCACGATATCTTACTAACAAAACTTGCCCTAATGGGTTTCTCCCTACGTATGCTAAAGTTTTTTGGAAGTTATCTCAAAAACCGGAAGCAATTTGTCACACACGGAATTTTTCAATCCGCTGATTTTCTTGTTTTTCTGGGGTCCCCCAAGGGTCAATCCTAGGGCCTCTTCTCTTCTCTATTTTCATTAATGACATTGCAAAAGTCATCCGTTTTTCTCGCTTTCTCCTTTTCGCTGACGATCTCAAATTATTTCTACTAATTAGAAATATTTTAGATTGCCTACATCTTCAAGCTGACATTGATAACATCTCTGAATGGAGCCTACGAAATCAGATTTATTTCAATATCTCAAAATGCGTAGTCCTGTCTTTCACCAGAGCATTTAGTCTCACCTACCACAGATATACTATGCTCAGTCATAATCTCAAACGTGTTTCTACTATAAAGGATCTTGGAATCGTGTATGAAAGTAAACTTACGTTTCGTGTTCATATCGAAGGGGTATGTCAATCTGCATTAAAAATGTTAGGATTTGTCATTAGGACCGTGAGGGTTTGTCGGGATAGTCGTACTCTTAGAATATTATACTTCTCTTTAGTCCGTAGTAGGCTGGAGAGTGGGTCGGCTATTTGGAATCCTCACGAGACGGGGTGCTACCTCATGTTAGAGGGTTCAGAAAAAGTTTTTGAGATTTCTTTACATGAGGGAGTACGGACTCTATCCGTGGCTTTATCCAACTAACTTTCTTCTGGGCATGCTTGGATTTCACTCCCTGCAGCTCAGAAGAGAGGGGTATGCCGCTACCCACTTTTTTAGACTACTGCGAGGCTCCATAGAGAATTCAGCTATTTTGGAACGCATAAGTCTTTATGTTCCTGATGACTATCTAAGACAGCGTCGTCATAGATTATTCTATCTTCCTACCTATAGAACCAACCTGCCAATGGTTCTCCCGGTGGGGAGGAGTATATTGCTCCTGAACAAAATCTCACAGGATATCGACATATTTTGCGTCAGTGAGGAAAGATTCAAAAGGGAAATTCTATTGATTCTTGAAAGAATCTCTTCTCATTGACGCGATCTTCACCACTGCCTGAATTTATTTAAATATCTCTGAATTTATTTATTTTTTTATTTTTAGTATATTTCTTCATTGTTTTACAAATATTAAATAAGTACCTGTAATTTCTCTTACGTATTAAATATAACATGTTTGTAATTGTATTAGAAATTAAATAAAAACATTATTATTATTATTATTATTATTTACGCTCCGCAACATTACAGGTCCAAAATATCTTAAAACGTCGTATAACAAAAAAATCCATGACGTGTAGGTACCTGAGTTTTCATTTAATTAAACTTGAGCTCAATTCGACGCTCCTCCTCATTTATTTCTTTATGTCATGTATGAAATGGGAGTCAGTTTTCCAGTTTGCAGAATATCTTTTCTCCGTGAATGGCAAATTCAAATGCATATGTATGTGTAATATCTTTCACATGTCGAACTGTCAAAGTTTAATGATATTTGCCCTAATCAAGGGATAACCAGTGCTTTGATTGCCAATAATGTGAACGGTTGTTTAAAAATTAAAGCGTTCAATTGAATACAGTTTTATGTTTGTTTTGAATTCTTCTGAACAACAAAGTAAATTTCAGCAAATAGTCTACCAAGGCAGCTACCGAGTGCGACTGAATGTGGGAGGGCGTGTATACCGCGGGGAGGGTGGATCACCGCAGGCCGCGCGACACGACGCAGCCTCCCAGGCCCTGCGAGACCTGAGGCAGCACGAGGATGCCGAAGCCGGTAGCGGGGACCCCTCCTCACATCACACAGGCAAGGTTTCTTCTCTGGTCCGTAGAAAAACTTTATAAAAGAGTTTTACTGTTACAGTTATATTATGATATTAGATTATATTATATTATCTAAAATTTGAACATACAAATGCTCCCAAGAATTTAGACAAGGTATGTAAAGCTGACGCACATGCACGGTTTCATGATTCGATTTCCGAATTGTTTTTTTTTGTATTCGAGCACCTGAATGCATTTCATACAAAGTGTTCTACATGGCTGTCACATTCTTATATTTTTCAGATGGAAACATTTCTGGGCGTTGAACAATTCCCATTCCGAATCTTAATTCCAGATTCGTAAACCAAATCTGGAAACTGTATCTGCGCCCAGCCTTATATTATCACCTTATTAATTTTCTTCTTCTCTTAAAATAGATGGTGATACAGATGACGACTTGTGCGACCTGAAGTCTCCCGTTTCCATGGTCCATGAGATAGCGCTCAAATTCAATCTCCCTGTCAACTTTGACGTCAAAAGCGAAAAAGGGCCTCCACATATGAAGGTAGAAACAAACATATTATATGTGTATTTCCTATACAACATAGTCAACATGTTTTCCTGTATTATAGCCACCAACATTTAATTATTTATTTAATATCAACGGTATAAATACACCATAAACAATAATTACATGTCACAGTTAACTACAAGCTTAAGAATATAGCACAAATAAATTTAAAAAGTAACTGTTAAATGTGGCATTAGGTCGTACAATGCCATCAGAGATTTTTTTTTACAATTGTTAAGGGAGTTCGATTCTTTATAGTTTTTGTGCTAGGTTAATTAACTCGCCTCTGAACCATTTTGGGAACTTCGCTTCTTTGAAGTGCCAAAGTGGTACAAAGTTTTCAGTGGCCCTATTAATAATTAAGTAAAATATTTCCAGATTATGATTAATGTTATTGTTGCGGTGAAGAAATGACCAGTCTTCATTAGCAAGATATTGTTTCATGTTAGGATAGTCAGCTTTGGAAAAATCATAATTAAGGTTAGGCAGAATAGTTGTATCGTCCAGTGAGTTATTTGTCATAGTGCTTATGCTTAGAGCGGGGTGGTGGCAGTCCATGGGGAAGAGCTCGTCAACTGATTTAACAATATGAACTGAGAGATCGCAGAAAACACTAAGTCCAACAGTCGATCATAAGTATTGAATACTTGATTGACTTTGTGTAGAGAGAACAAGTTCTTCATATCTATTATTTCGCATGCATTTTCTGGCAGATTTAAGTTATAAGAGTCCTTATTCATCCAGTCAATGCTGTGTATGTATTTGTACTAGGTGCTAAACGTTTCTTATTGTTTTCAGCTTTTTATAACGACGTGCACAGTGGCGGAACATGTAACGGAAGGCGAAGGTAACAGCAAGAAGACTTCGAAGAAGCGGGCCGCTGAGAAGATGCTGGAGGAGCTGAAGAAATTGCCCTCTGTTAAGAAGACAGTGACTCAGCCCGAAACTCGGAAACCGAAACGAAAACAACAGCAACCGAAAAAACGAACACGAAATTTGATTAAGGTGAGATATTTTTTGGTTCATGAATATAGTAAAACTTCGGTTTTACATCACCTCTATTTCACGTTCTCCTGCTATTTACGTCAAAAAGCCGCGGTCCCAACTCATCCCATACATTCTCATACAAATATTCCCCTGAGTTTACTATTTTATAAATTTCGGCCCCCGGTTTTACGTCAGTTTTAGACAGACCCTACTTAATTATCACTAAAACCCAAAACTCAACTATCTGGATCTACATTTTTCTGCAAAGTTAACATTTTATTATAATACAATCATAAAACTGAGTGATAATCGACTCAAAATGAGGTAAACCACCCTTGCAAAACCTGCTGTGCCGGCGATATGATAGCGGGCCAAAACTCACTCTATCTCCCTCAGTTTATATAGAACTATACGTGTGCAAATTAGACAGCAATACATTCATAGTACCTACCACCGCCACCCACAGCTGTCAAGTTATTAGTTCAGTTCGACGAGTACTCGCCAGCGAGGTTAAACTATCGCCTTTACATAAATTCGAAATCGGTTCCTAGTTATTCACTTTTACAAAAACGTTAATTTATTGTACAGATTGCAATGATATATGATGTTTGCTTTGCGAGTTTGAAAGAGTTATTTTTTTAACATTTTTATTATTAATTCATCAATCCCTTTTACATACATTTGTAATTATTGTTAAATTGCATTTCATGTTATTGTTTTTACGTAACTTGTTCTGTTTTTTCTGTAAAATGATGTTTTTTTTTTAAACTTTTAACAATATAAAGTTTAAAAATAGAATTATCGTTTAACGGTGAAAAATATTGTATTATTTTGAAGTATTAATTCGTTTATCGTAATCTGACAGCCCGCAGCCGGTAAACACAGAGATGTCAATATTAACACGTAAATATAAGTAATATCGTATTTCGCGGGAAAATGGCATATTTTTTTATTATTATTAATTAACCATAACAGGGGTAGGCAGAAAGGACGGACCGCCAAACAACTCGATCTTGGCATACACTTGCTTCATTCACATTCATACATCGTCTCATACGTTTTCTTCTATTTTTCTGACTTCTGACATGACCCGACTCAAGTATTTGATTCCCTTGATCGTGCCATATCTTCCCCCGGCTTCCCCAACTTCTTCCATTCACATTCGCGTCATATATTCTTCTTACACCTTAGAATTATTACTGGTAGATGGGAATTTGACATTAGCACGCACTGCGAACTAAACTTTCGCGGAGATATTTAAATAATGTCATATTTAAGCAAATAAATAACCATTTTCATGTTTTTATAATATGTTTTGATTTTCGTAGGAATAATATGTGGTATTTTTTCTTAAATCTCTCATCAATATTGATGATTTTGTGTAGGGGATATTGACGTGTCAGAAAATGTTTTATCCAGAGGCAAAATTACGAAATCAGCTTTAGGTTGTGATAATTTTGCCACCAAATTCATTTGTGAGTGTTAAATTTTCAAAATGTGTGTTAAATGTGAAATTATTTCCACTACGGAAAATATTGGAATACAGGAATGTATGGAGAAGAAAAGAGACCGATTTTTCAGATCAAAATAATGAAGAAAAATAAGGTTTCATTGTTTTTCAAAGAAAGGCAGTTTAACGGTTTATTTTATTCATATTTGGTATCGTAAATTGGGTAGGAACTTAACAATAAAAATTTTCCATACCTTTTTCATTTCTTCAATTTTACATTTTCCTCAGTTTTATACATTTTTTTTTATCGTTTACTTGAAAAACGTAAAACGAAGTTTTACTGTATATGAAACATTTTTTCTATGGGAATTGTGTTTTAGAATTTTGATGTCATTGATATATTGTGGCTACCCTTAAAGTTGCTGTTTAGCAGAAATACTTGCAAAACAAGGACCCCTAAAAGTGTTTTTTAATATTAACTTCACACAGGTTCCATCACATGGTCTTTTTAAGGAAATATAGTGGAATCCCGTTAATTCGAAATTCACAGGACCTCAATAATCAAATTTTGATTTAATGGGTTCCCACATATTGAAAAGTTTTAAGAAGAAAAAAATTATTATTTGTTACCACTGATAAGTCAAGTTCCGCAGTCGCCCCTTTAAATTCAGGTAGATATTCGGAATAAATTCGTAATAATACAACTTACTCCCTTGTAAATAGAATTTTGTAAGAAGAATGCAAATGATAATAAATATGTTTAATAAAATTCATACGTTCTTGTTCAGCTGTCCCGATTTGTGACGTAAATAAAATTCCAGGAGAAAGCGGACACATCAGCCTCCTCGGAAACGAACCCCGTATCCCGCCTGTTGCAGTGGGCGGTAAGCAGTGGCGGACGTGAGCCCCAGTACACCATGGAGGAGTCGGGCCCCGGGTTGGGTGGAGGGGGAGGCGGTCGGGCGGCCAAGCGAGCGGGGTACACAGCCCTCTGCGAGGTCTCGGCCCAGCGCACCACGGGCACGGGGGCCAGTAAGAAACTGGCCAAGAGGGACGCAGCGCAGAGTAAGAATTATATCTACTACATTTTTGCCTAAAGTGAAAATTATTTGGTCACGTCCATTTAAAATATTTTTCAGATCTTGTTTCTTGGATGTTTGTGTTGATCGGGCTATCTAGCCTAGGTATTACAGTAGAACCCCGCTAATTCTAAATCCATGGGACCTCAAAAACCAAATTTCGAATAAATTGAGTTTTTTTCGGCCGGCTCGTAATTTCAGGTAGGTATATGAAATAAATTTGATATATTTCTGAGTAAAATAAAATTTCGTAGCCGATTACCGTTCCGGCATGCCCTTCAATTTCAAATATTCAAAGTAAATTCTGGATATTCCCATATAAATCGAATTTTCGCAGTTACCGTCGCTGCTGGTCCTTTAAATTCAGATATTCTAAGTTATTCTTCGTTTGGTGGAGGAGAGTTGGTGGAAGTTATAGTGGGATGCTGATGTTATTCAGCCAGTCAACGGCAACGGGAGTCACTTCTTTAGAGGGAGAGAGAACCCTGGCAAATTAATAGTATAGGTCTGCCACTAAGTTCGCCACGACTCTCCACGGGGGTGTCATGAAAATATATATATTTTTTTATTTAGTTTCATTACATATTTTTTCATTTAGTTAATAAAATTTTACAAAGCTAATAAGACAATTTGTAATGTTTTTCATAGTCCTCCTCACTAGCGGTTCCTGTGCTGAGGCAGACTAATTTTTATTTAAAAACTGATTGTTTTTAAGCTCCTACGAAGTTCTTTTCAAGATACTGCTCTTCTTTGAGCCAGGTTTTGATTTGATTTTTGAAATCATTTGCCTTTTCTGTTTTTTATTTTTTTTTTTATGGTCGGTGTAAGTGAATTATATAACTTAGTGGAGAGATATTTATAATTCCTTTATCCAAAAGCAGTTTTAAATTTATGAATATTCATGTCATTTTGGTTCGCTCTTGTGTGGTGAAAATTAAGTTTTTTCGGTTTTTTTGAATTTTTGAAATGTTTGATGAAAACATTCTTAGCACAGATATTTTGGATGTTAAGAACTGCAAAAGATTTGAAAATTTCTTTTGTTAACATTCTTATGGGGACTTTTAAAATGGTCTTTATAATACCATTTTGGGTTTTAGACAATTGTTTCATATGGTTAGTAGTTGCCAATCCCTATCCTAGTATAATATTCGAAGTGTGAGTTGCTAGCAAACTCTTAACATCATTTTGACATAAAATATTTATGATGTTTTTAAAAAAATATGTGTATTTTGTGAGTTTCCTTGTAATGCCATTTATGTGAGTGTCCCACCGAAGATTTTCGTCTATTTCAATGCCAAGATATTTTTATACTGTATGCGTAATAAGAGGGCAAGAACATTGTGAAAAATTGCTTTGGCATTCATGTAATTTTAGATTGTATTCATTCCCTGATTGTCCTCGTGTGTCTATTGAAAAAGTTAAGCACCTTGTGTTTCGATAGCTCTAATGAATCCCAATTCTGGACTGACGGCGAAGTTGAGGAAAATGAGGTGAAGGAATTGCTGCATAGAAACCGGGAGGATGCCACGGAAATTGAAAGATGCCTACCTGGTTTGTGGATCCTTAGAAATTATTCACCTCACTGAACTTCACTTCTCCAGAATTGGCAGCTGCTTAATTCGCGACGATGGACACTCCTGACATCCCGCGACAAGCGTTTATCTCGAACTGCAGGCACTCTCTCTCCAGTGACATATTAGGGATCGGGTCAGGGTAAGGGGGGGGGGGGGAACTAATTGACAATATTGAATTTTAATATGCCAAAACATACCGCGCGCCAAAATTAACAATTTTCAGAACCCATCGAAGACTGATCCCGAACCCGATACCAAAAACAATGCAAATTTATATGAAACGAAATCTACTCGTATATCTAATGGGTAATCTATACCCTGCCAGCTATGTACACGTGAAATTATATATAATACGTGCAAAAAACGAAACCAAAAAAAAAAGAAAAGAATAATGCTAATGAACAAATTGTTGCCGAATCACAGGCAAGCAACGAATGCACTTGTTGCGCAAAACCAAGAAATTGTCTATAAAGACCCTAAATTAAATTTAAACCTAGATACAATGAAACGTTACTATCTATTCTATAGGCAAAAGGCAAAGTTTTGTTACAGGCCGTAGATAGACACCATCGCTCGTTTGAACGGAGGCAACTCTCACGATCCCGTCAGATCCCGGTTTCACCTCCTTTATCCTACCGAGTGGCCATTTTAACGGAGGACTCCGAGTGTCCTTGATGACTACCAGATCATTTACTTGAAAGTTACGTGCAGTTTTATACCATTTAACGCGGTTTTGTAGCTCTTGTAAATACTCAGTATGCCAGCGCTGCCAAAAATGTTGCGTCATTTTCTGCAAATGTTCCCATCGATTGAGTCGGTTGGTTTTAACATCCGAATAGTTATATTCGGGAATTGAAGTAAGCGGTTCACCAATCAAGAAGTGCCCTGGAGTCAAAGCTTGAACGTCCTCAGGGTCTGACGTTAAAGAACACAGGGGCCGAGAGTTTAATATTGCTTCTATTTTGCTTAGTATTGTAGTAAATTCTTCATAAGTTAATTAATTATCCCCTATGACGCGTTTGAAATGGTTCTTTACTACTCTTATGTTCCCTTCCCAGAGTCCTCCGAAGTGGGGACTGGAAGGAGGATTCAAATTCCACATTATTCCCTTTTCCGAACATATATGCATTACATGTTCATCATTAGGACAATTATTCAAGAATTTTTGTATACCTATCAAATGTCGCTTAGTTCCTACGAAGTTTGTACCACAGTCCGAATAAATAGCCTGACATAAGCCGCGTCTCGACACGAACCTGTCTAATGTAGCGATAAAGGCCTCGGACGATAAATCAGAGAGAACTTCTAAATGTATTGCCTTTGTTGCCATGCAAACAAAAATTGCAAAGTAAGCCTTATATGTCTTAGCGCCTCTGCGTTTCCCTTCCTTTAAGATATATGGGCCGGCCAAATCCACACCTACATGACTGAATACTCGATTCTGCGTAACGCGGGCTTCTGGCAAGTTTGCCATCATAGGAGGCGACGAGGTTGCTTTCAATCTAGAGCATCTAACACATTTTGACACCAAGGTTTTGATTTTGTTGCGAGCAGATACAATCCAGTAATTCTGTTGCATCAGGAACTGCAAGGTTCGTGATCCGGCATGTAAATAAGCCTTATGGTAATAACATATGAGAAGTTCAGCGATCTTACTATGCTTCGCAAGTATTATTGAAAACTTTACGTTATAATTTAAACGAGAATTACGAAGCCGCCCGCCAACGCGAAGTAATATCTCGTCGTCAATAAAAACATTTAATTTTTGAAATGCCACTGAGTTTCTCTCATGGTTTTCGAGGTTTCTAAATTCACCAGAGAAATGAAATTGTTGATCGCATTTCAATATAACTATGGTCGCGCGCTTTGTTTCTAAGCAGGTTAGAACACCGACCCTACGAGATACCCCGCTCCGTTGCCGAGCATTGTACATAAACCTAAGAGACCAAGCTACCACATTCCGTAGGCGTGTCCACGACGAATACCGTGAAAATTCTAGGTCTCCATAATAGTCCAGCGGGCTGTCCACCGTGGAGACATGGGACTTTACCTCTGGTAGTTCTTCAACTTTTAATACGTCCGGTAAGTTTAGCGCCCACTTCTGTACTGACTGAACCAACCACGCAGGACCTTTGAACCATAATTCGTTATCTATTATTTGAGATGGATATAAGCCACGAGATGCTAAATCTGCTGGATTCTCCTTAGAAGTAACATGGTACCACTTGGCGTCTTCGACTTGATCAATAATTTTAATGACGCGGTTCGCGACAAAGGTTTTTAATGTGTGAGGGGGTGCCTTCAACCATGACAATACAATAGTCGAATCCGAAAATAACATTATATCTGTGATTGTTGAAAGAGGTTCAATCGACGACCTTGTCGTTTTTATCAGTTTGGACAGCAGGTAAGCTCCCATGAGCTCGAGACGTGGTATTGACAGTACTTTCAGTGGGGCAACCTTAGACTTGCTAGTGAGCAACGTCACTTTAGGTTGTGCTTCGTTAGTAACCAAATAGATGGTAGCACCATAACCTAATTCACTCGCATCCGAAAACCCTACTAGTATACATTTTGAAGTTTTAAACGTATTGCAATGTCTAGGTACTTGTAAATAACCTAACGTTGGTAGCTCATCTAAGAATTTCTTCCATAAATTAACAATGCTTTCTGGAAGCAGATCGTCCCAACCTATCTTAGTCTTCCAAATTTCCTGTAATAGGCATTTAACCTTAAAAACAACCGGGGTAATTAACCCAATTGGATCGAAAATGCGAGCAACGCAGCTCAATATTGCACGTTTTGAAAATCTTCTTAATTTTTCTTCCACCGAATACGAAAAGGTATCCTTTTCCGGATCCCAAATTAATCCTAAAATTTTTAATGAGAACGATGTTCCATCTTCAAATGCAACACTACCACTTGTGTGAACCCGATGTTCACGCGGAATGTTCTTTAATAATGGCAGCGAATTGCTCATCCATTTTCTTAATCGGAAACCTCCTTTAGCAAGGAGTTCTATCAACTCCTTCTGAAGCTGGGAGACGCTGTCTGGGTCCCATCCCCCAGTAGCAACATCGTCCACGTATGTATCTGACAACAGCGCGTTGGAAGCTCTTGGAAATTGGGCGCCTTCATCCTTCACTAGCTGATGCAAAGTCCTAATTGCCAAATATGGCGAAGAAGTCACTCCAAACGTGACAGTATCAAGTCTATATTGCCCTACCGGTTCTAAAGGAGAAAAGCGCCAAAGTATCCGTTGAAAATCAAGATCCTCTTCTCTGATTCGAATTTGTAAAAACATTTTTTCAATATCCGTAGTGAATACTATCGGATATAGACGGAATTTTAATAATATATGACCAATTTCATTTTGTAATTTAGGGCCCGAAAATAAAGAATCGTTTAATGAAATTTGTTTTTCAGATTTACAGGAAGCATCGAATACCACCCGAATTTTAATGTCATTGCTCATTTTCTGCACTACCGCATGATGTGGAATGTAATATGCATTCGGTATTTCATCCAGTTTGGAAATCCTTGACATGAACCCTTGCTCTAAAAAACCCTTCATATACTTGCGATAGTGTTCCGCTAATTGTGGATTTAAGGATAAACGTTTTTCTAAATTATAAAATCTCTTTAATGCTATTCTGAATGTGCTCCCCATATCTAATTGAGGTATAATTTTGAATGGTAGTGCTACGATGTACCTACCTGTTTCTATATCCCGATTAACTGTAGACTGAAATATTTTTTCGCATTCCTTATGTTCTGCGTTGAATATATTTTACAATCTACTATACCTTGTACGTGGTTGACTACCGCATTGTTAATACCCCTGATTTGACCTACCCACTTCTTTGATTTTATACCCAATGTGTTGTATAATTTGGCAGACATAAAAGAAATCTCACTACCCGTATCTATTAACATGCGGACACAGTGTTTATGTCCCGAACCGTCAACGAATTCCGCCAGCGCGGTAGGCAAAATCGAATATGCAGCAGATTCATAGGCGACATTACAACGGACGTTACTAGACTCGCCCTCAGTATAATTACTGTTCCGCTAAGGGGAGCCTTCATCGCTATGCAGAAGCGTATTATGTGTTTTATTGCATATTTTACAACGAAATTTGGACTTGCAACTTTTAACGAAGTGTGGATGCAGACAATTAAAACACAATTTTTCTTTTTTAACAAAGTCTCTCCTGCCATTAGCATCCAGTAATAGAAATGATTCACACGTTGTGATGCGATGACCACGATTGCATTTTTGGCAAGTAATTTTTTTAGCGACATCATTGGATACGAATAACGAACGTCTTCCTCTTTTGTTATCTGTTATCTCTGATAACATATTGATGCGGTTCTGCACCGATAAGAAATATATTAATTTTTCTACCGTGGGAATCTCGTCTTTCTCGACTTTACTTTCAAAAGACCGACGCGTAGCTGACTCCAATTTACGTAAAACAAAGTGACATAAAAATTCTTCAAACAGTTTTTCTCGATTTAATTCCCGAAGTCCCGACAGGTTTTCTCGGAGAATATTCATAATCTCTTCATTGTTAGAAAATTTACAATCTAAAATAGAATTAAGGTAATGCATGAAAAGTGTTCTGGAACCCGAATAGTGATCTCTTAAGGTCTCCCAGGCCAGTTCATAATTTTCTTGTACTATGGGGATAGTTTTAATAAGAGATAGCGCTGTCTCTTTCACACTACTTAATAAATAATGAAATTTTTCAATGTTCGATAAGAATCTGCATTCATGTACCAGACTTTTAAATAAATTGAAAAAGGGGGGCCAATCACGAATGTGACCGCTAAAGGTAGGGATTTTTATTTCCGGAGCTAAAAAATTACGAACCGGACGTTCTTCTACTGAAGTGTTGCGCTCACTTCCGTTTGCAATGTGGGTGTCGCGCGCCGAAATTACTTCAAAAAACAACTCCTCGAATGCCTGCGACACCTTTACCACGTCATTTTTTAACGCGAATTCGGGAAGCGAAACCAAGTCCGACAATTCACATTGTATATTCTCAAAATCTTCATATGTCTTGTCTATCTTCTCCATCCTTGCTTTAAATTGACAAAACTTTGCCTTATCGTCCAAACATTTGATTAAATCAAATGCGTATTGTACCCGACCAAATAAACGTTCCCGTTTCAGCTTCAACGAATCAATTTTAGCTGAAGTCTTATCCATTTTGAAATTACACGTTAATTATCGTATGTGTATCTTGGTCGGTCGTAACTACCTACCGAAAATCTACCCACGCAATACGAAATTAACGCAATTAGAAGTAGGTAACAACTTGAAATGATAGAAATAATCTTGAAATGGATATAATATTCTATTGCATTGATAGATGTACATATATCCGGAGAAAGACCAAATATTTCCTATATCCGGCTCTAGGACCATGTTTCGATAGCTCTAATGAATCCCAATTCTGGACTGACGGCGAAGTTGAGGAAAATGAGGTGAAGGAATTGCTGCATAGAAACCGGGAGGATGCCACGGAAATTGAAAGATGCCTACCTGGTTTGTGGATCCTTAGAAATTATTCACCTCACTGAACTTCACTTCTCCAGAATTGGCAGCTGCTTAATTCGCGACGATGGACACTCCTGACATCCCGCGACAAGCGTTTATCTCGAACTGCAGGCACTCTCTCTCCAGTGACATATTAGGGATCGGGTCAGGGTAAGGGGGGGGGGGGGAACTAATTGACAATATTGAATTTTAATATGCCAAAACACCTTGTTTTACTTACATTCAACGTAAATGAGTTGGTTTTTAACCATTTTTGTAGAACGATGAGCCCACATTCAGCTTTTTTGAGAGTATCTTTCCAGTTATTTTCATGAAATATTATTACAGTATCATCAGCAAAGCTTGCTGATTTTCCTTTGATGGGTAGAGCAGAAATTTCGTTTACGTAAATGAGAAATAATAATGGTCCTAGGACACTTCCTTGTGGGACTCCATAGTTTATTGGAAAAGACTTATTCTTTTTTCCATCCATTTGGGACACTTCCTTGTGGGACTCCATAGTTTATTGGAAGAAAATTATTCCTTTTTCCATCCATTTGTACATACTGCTCTCGTCCTGATATGTAGCTTTCTAATAGTTGTAGTGTTGTTTCAAACATTCCAATTTTTTTAAATTTCAAACACAACATGCAATGCAAATGTTTTATATTTTTCTACATGAATGATGCTGTCATTTGTAATGTTTAATGATGGAAAACATTTTTAGTATCTGATGCAACATTGGTGTATTATTTTCATTTATATTGATTTTTTACTAATTTTGATTGACACACGATACAATGATTAAATGACCTGATGTTGCAACAAAATGCTCAGAATTGTCCGAACCGTATCTCAACCCATACTACCAACCAATGGCAGATGCTACTATGTAGAAATTGGCTATTAAAAATGCGATGAAGGATTTCCTTGGCTTTTTGTCTATGCATTATTTTGTTTTGTAATTATATCCCAGTTTGTTCTGTTAACAGTATTTTTGTAACTCCTTAGAGATGCTAGTGGTTCTGGGTGTGCCCAATACCACCCCCGTAAAAGCCGAGGGGCTCTTGGGGACAGGTTCAGCCTCCCCACCTACGCAAACGGAAGCCCGGGGGCGCCAGATAGCCCCGGGGGTGCTTATCGTACAGGAGTCCCCGCCCACCGGAGGCTACCTCACACCCAACAAAAGCGGTGAGACTGGCTTTCTTTTTCATACTCTCTTTGCTCTTATGCATATTGATGATTACTAATGAAAATGGATTGTATGTTCTACAAATTCACATATGAATACACATTTCTTAAGTAGGGATAATTTTGCATTATCAAATAAATTATCTTCCTTCTGTTATTTACTGTAAAACAATACAATATTAACTAATTTACATTACAAATACAAAATCAAAAGATTGACAGAAAAATGTATTTTTTCTTACAACCATAGACAAATGATAAACATAGAAGATAATAATGTAAGAATAGACAAATTACAAAAATTAACAATAAGTGATGAAAGTAGGTAAGTAATTAATTAAAAAAATTATTATAAAATATTATCTTATAAATTTATATTAAAAATTTAAACAAGAAATTATTTAAATTATTAATATAAATAAAATCAAGAAAATAACAAAGCATAAAAAATTAAATAATGATTCTTAATAATCTTCCAAATACAGTTATTAATGTTGAAATAAATTGATAGCTATTTTTAAAAATATTTGATTATTAATAATATTTAATTGACAATCAACACTTTTTCTAATTTAATTTCAATAAAACCAGTTAGTTGTATTAGTATATAAATTTTTTAATTATTTGTTTCCAAAATACAAAAAATATATATTGAAAAGAGTGATACGTAGTAGAATAACAAAAAAAAATTATGGGTGCCTTTTCTTTATTTTCACGCTGCTGTGTTATCAATAGATGAAGAAGGTATGTGTCATGTTTCTTCTTTCGTCCTCTGGTGCCCAAACTTATCAGAGGTTCGCTATCATCAGGGCCACCTTCACCCTGTGCCTGCGGGCTACAGTCCGGTTCAACTCTGTGGAACTGAACTCGTAGCAGTCAATTAATCATGATTTTGTCAATTGAGGCACCAAAAAAACATTGGATTTGTAATCAAGTTGCCGTGTCGAAAATGATCACATAATAAATTATATTATATTTTTTCAGGTGTGAATGCACAAACTACAGCAAAAATTGCCAAAGAATTATTGCGGGTTGGAAACTCACCGACGGCAGACGCCTTGGCTAAGCAAGAACACAATCACAGAACTGGTAATTAAATGTTAACATATCCTTCAACAGATACCATCTTTCATTCTCTTGTCTTTAAATAGATTAGTTCTATGTGGCAAATATACTTTATTAGGTATATATTGTTTTAATTGAATAAATTGCGAAATAACACAAATTAATCAAGTAAAATTTACTTGAACCGTACTTGGTGACCAGATCTGAATAGCCAGGTACTTCCCACCTCGCTCTACCCCATCTCCTTCCCTTTCCCACTACCGTCAGCCTCATAACATACCCCCCCATTGGGGATGCCATAGTCTCACTAGCTTCAGAAGGTTAGGCACGCTAATAGTTAGAAACCTGTACATCATATCCGAAACACTTTTTTCATAAATAACAAATTTGATATTGCGTGACTTAGCGGTAAGCGCTTTTCCTCCTAACCCGCTTGATTATACCTACCTACTTAACTAAATGAATTATTACATTCATATACATATTATTATCCACTATTATGGTAAAAAAAACTACAACTTTAATTTAGTAATTTTTCTTGGAAGCCTAGATAACCAGGTGATAAGATTTATAATACTTTTATAGTGTTTTGAGGGGGAAGTTGAGAAGCACAAAAGCGAAATCTTTAAAACACCCATTGATTATATATTTTATCAATAAAAGTGTATATTTTTCTAATATTTTTATTTAATAAATAATACTCTATTTTGAAAATATATTACATATTGGCGAATATATTGATAGTAGGGGTAGGTAGGTAGGTAGGTAGGTACACACTATTTTTAAAATCCTATTTCTGACATAACGAGTAACGGCTATAAGGAGCAGATTTAGTCAGTCCTCCGGTGCTCTGGTGCTCTTTATAACCAAGTTTTACTGTATGTGAAAAGGTTTTTTTATTGGACCAAATTAGAGCCAGAATGACAACAAAATACCGCCGTATTTTTATTGGGCATGTTAAAATAATCCCGACAATTATATTTTGTGCTATAAATTTTTTTAAACGGGTAATAAATTTGTTGGGGGAACACATTTTCGAACTTCTTTGCCGGCAAATCTTCTTACACGGGAAAGAAATAGTAATTTCATTTATTGTTTTATTATGAGCTAAGTGCTTGCTTGGAATTACTTATTAGTTTGAAATTAGAACATTCTGGATTGTTTTTTGTTTTATGAGTCACATATTTTGTTTTATGTTAACCCCTTGGGTATTCGAGTGGCGTAAACGCCACCAAACATCAAAACTGGTAGTCTCATAGTGGTGTTTTTGCCACCTACTGCGACAAACTCATAAAAGTCTTTCTATCTCCTTCCGAATAATTATGATAATTATCCAAAAGCAGTCAATCGCAATCACTTCTTTACCGAGATGTTTGACAGCTACTGAATTTTGTGCTTCAATTTACTCAGAATGTTTAGTTAACTATATTATTATTAAAAAAAAAAAAAAACAATATGTTAACTACTTATTTATAAAAATTTTCCTTCACTTATGTAATTTATTATTGTGAAAATTTCATGATTCATAAAATCGTTAAGCTTTTGGAATGGTATTGTGCATTTCGAATGACGTTTTCAACTATGTATTTGTGTAGTTGTAACATTCTATAGGATAATTCATAAAAGCACATAATTTAATGTAATATTTAGTAAAAACATGTTGAAAGACGATTCTGTAAAAACAAATGATTTGTAAACATTTTCATGTAACGCGTCATTTGTCAATGCGTAAATTGTATGGGAAATGTCTAACGTAATAGAGATTAGATTTATTTTTTAAAATCAGAAATTATGTCGTTTGTTGAATAAGGAACTCCAGTGAAAAATATAATGGCTTTAAAAATATGTATTCATATAGATCAGCAAATGCCGATTCTGAATATATAGCTTTTATTATATATACATAATTATACATAGATTTTATAAATCGTTACATAAAAGTGAACTAAAAACCGTACCATCAAAACACCATGTTCTGTTAGTACCACTGCTTCTGACGTCACACGTGCCATTTTTGAGCCCAACTTAACTAAATAAGTTTATTTCCGCTCTTAATATTCCTTACTGCATATAATTTCGCTGTTTACAGTGTTCATTTGGCCCGTAAAATCATTATGTTTGTTTATCGCAACTACTTGAGAGTTTTTCTTGAAAATTCATACCAATTTTACCTAATTTGTCTATGTAATGATCTGATCCTTGCACAACATGTCATTGGCACTTTGGTGATTACTTCAGTTATTCTGGAAGCGGAGGATTTCTATTCTACCTGTTATTTCTTATGATGCGTAACATATTTAGTTTTATTTCAAGCCATTAAAGGTACCACAACCTATAAAAAATTGTATATTTCTCTCGCAAAACTACCTACTGTCATTTTTTGTCAACTCCGTGACAGGCCCGTTCGTGGAAAACGACTAGAGGCTTATTAACGCAAGCAATTATAATTTCCCTTTCATACATAATTCTAAGCACTAAAGGTTAAGATCGCATCCAAAAATTCTAACCACATCTGGTTACCATCGTAACAAAGTTCAATAGGAATAATTCTGTATCATTCCCTTTTTTTGTGATATTACCTGATATTGATATATTAGTCTGTCGGTATTATGTTATTCATGGTGGGTCCTTTTTTCACATCATTTTTGCATTGATTGATTAATTTTTCTGCCATTTACTTTCGCATTATGAATTCTCCTGACAATCCTATTTTTTTATGCGAATACCGCACAAGAGTCCCAACTGTCCGAAGCCAGTGGGACTATGACATCCCTTATTGGGGTATGTTGTAAGGGTAAAAGGTATGGGGAGGGGAAGGCGATGGGGTAGAGGAAGGTGGGGAGGTACCGTTGTATTCAGATCTAAGCACTAAGCACGGCTAAAGCCATTTCAAGCATCTTTCACTTTGGAACGCACCATAAATATACTGTATATTATTTTTAACGAATTAATTGCAAAACTACGCAGATTAATTAAATCAAATTTACATGCACACGCTGGGATTTAAACCCACAACCTCCGGATTTGTAGTCCAGATAAAAATAAAAATAAATTCGACCTTTCTTCAGTTTTTGTCGATTTTGAATCCCGAATGACTAATTTTTCGGGATAAATCATTCAATACTTTTTGAAGTAGACAAAATTTGCATACAATTTAAAATTAAAATGGTCTCTATAGACCTAATAGTGTCTGGGACATAACGGTTTAAAATTTAGTAATATTTTGTCATTTCTAGCTATTTTTATAGTTTTTTTCATTGTTGATTAATTAAACCACCAACTCTGTAATATGATCATGTAAACCATTTTATTTTTATTATTATTATTTTAAGAATCTTCTTGTGGACACTTTAGGAAACATTACTGTGTAAATATATAAACATCTGAACGCAATATGTACACTTCTCTACACATGCATTGCTTAAAAGAGAGGTTATAATATTGCAATGAATTAAATTGTACTTAATTTCAATAATGAAAAAAAGAACATTGGGAAAAAAAACATTTGTACAGCGTCCTTTAAGTGATTTTCGCCAACATGGCGCTATAAAAATCATCAGAATATTATTATTATTATTGTCACGTACCAAATCATTATTCAATAGATATGAATACCAAAATATCGTTTAATATCTCGGAACGGTCAGAACACTAATATCTGTGGACCCGGTATCGATATATCAGATATGCGGCGGTATCATAATACGCATTTCTGTTACCAACATGTGCACTAGTCGTCCAGTTTAGGTTTTAAAAAAGTTGGATATGGACTTTCTTTGAACGCTGATAAATTGTTAATCAGTTGCGGATATGAATATATTTTTGCACTTTGGTACAATGCACCTACAATAGTAACGAGATGCTGATATTCTACAATGTTTCCTTCAATTAAAATCAGTTAAATTTAAGTATAAAGTTCTCGAAGTTTTGTATGAAATCCATACAATATCGATTACTGCCTATTGAACTGCTAATCCGACTGGCTCGTGTGACGTCACACCCAACAAGCCATAGATTTCGTGCGTTTTGGTGGGCTTTAAAAAATTGAAACTTTAACAATTATTTTAACCATGAAAACGAGCAAAAAAAAAAAAATTAAACAGAAAATTACGTTAGTATGTCAACATTAATAAAAAAAATTTTTTAAAACGGACTGGAGTTCCTTATTGTCCAACAAATGAAGTGTTTTTAATTTAAAGTAGACCATAAATACCGAATTTTTACCAGGTCTTACTTTAATTGAGTTTAAAAATACTAATTATATCGCTTTCAAAAATTGTTCTGGCCGACATGAGAAAATGCCCACGCTGTGAAAGTGTGGTTGGACTTATATATTGGATATATTTTGAATTATTTTTTATATAAAACGTAAAAAGTGACAATCACCTATAGAGGTAAGTTTTTTAGTTTCATGTTAAGTGATATTATTAAGATTTACATGAAAAAAATTAATGGTAGAAAATTAAGCGACTTAAAAAAATAAATATATTTAAAAAAAATCAATGTTTGAATAATTTTAGGGGGATTTGTCAATTTGTAATATAAACTTCTAAAACAATCATTCATCTGCTTGCTGATTGATAGCAGTATTTGATTTTGGGATATGTTTAAAAACAGCAAATTTATTTGATGTCGAATGACACGCGAAAACATTTAGCGATTAAATTTTCAGGTCATTATAACTGACATGTAAACAAATTTCAGAAACCTACGGGGTAAATGTTTTTTCCATATTGTTGTGGATCACCATATTAGGAGCACCTGGCTCCAATAATTTGTGAATAGGATATTTATACAAATAAGGGACACAATTATTCGGAAGAGTTTATGGTTAACTTCTGAAAGCAAAAGTAAAAGCGCCTTAAACTCTGCTTAAATTATATAACCCACATAATATAAAAGGAGATAGAATGACTTATGAGTCCGTCGCAGTTGGTGGCCTAAACGCCACTATGCGGCTCTACTGGTTTTGATGTTTCGTCGTGTTTACTCGGACGCACTAGAGGTTAACAATGAAATTTTTAGTCTTTTTCCTCATGGCTGATGGTTGTTATCGTCCTGATTTGGTATATGCCAGGTTACCTTTTCATTGTGTTATATCTTACCAATCTCTTTTTGCAGGTTCTTCACTGTCCTTAGTCCAGCCCATCTCCAGCTCGGTGGTGAGTTCCACTAGCGGCGGCGGCGCTCCCCCCTCCGCCGCCCCCTCCTCACCGGGGCCTCCGACGGCCAGTCAGGTCATCCGGCCCAAGGACCAGCTGCTGTACCTGGCCAAGCTTCTCGGCTTCCGGGTGCAGTTCACCGAGTTTCCCAAGGTGAACTTCTTAACCTTACTTCTACTTAAAAGTTAACTTATTCTTGGACTTGAATACCCAATGTCATGGCTTTGAAACCTATGTGATTGGTACTCGTGCAGTTCTGCAAAACGTTTTGGATTGCAGTGTACAGGGTGAAGTCAAGACAGGACGATAGTTCTCCAATAGGAAAGAGCACCAAAGCAAAAAAAGCACCGGAATACTCTTAATCAGTGACTGTTCGTACTCTGAATCATTGGGAGTTCAACATTAAAGTGATTTAAAAAAGGAAAGAATATCGGTTTTCTTCTTCATCGAATATTATATATTATGGAGTCACTTCATTTCAAAAGTTTATGTAGAAAGCTAGGTATTAGAAATATTAAAATATTATTTTAAGGCAGCCACAAGTATTGGGTAATATGAGAAAAGGCATAAGTTCATTTTTGTGAGAGGATTTATTTTGCCACAAAAATAATTTAAAAAATTATATACAAAATGAAAAAAACTTATAAATTAAAAACCAAAAAAAGTCTCATTAAAATTAAATTCCACCATGAATTAATTGTTACCAAGTTAGATATGACAATATTAAAATAATATTAACCTGTTAACCAGGGGATTGCCTTCAAATCCAAAATTAAGTTTTGTATGAAACAGGCCGCGCAGCCGTTCCTCTTAAAATGTCGATGCATGTACCGATGACTCACACATTCGTAAAACTAAGTCCCGCCCGTTCAAGGTTATAACATATATTTTGAAGAAGTTTTGATATGTAGCACAGCGCCCTTGAGGTGATTTTTCACAAAAACGGCGCTATACAAACCATCCAATTATTATTACTACCCGTACTCTATACTGTTTATATTTGACGTATAAATACGTCACGCTCAGTTAACGGGTTAATAGCATTCACACAATGAAATAGATAAAACAGAACTGAAGACAAAATAATAATATGCATATAAATAATGTGCCCTATCGCTGCACACTGAAATAGTGAATTTCTGGTTTGACGCACGTTCCGGCACTGATCTTGTTGAAACCGTTTTTGTTGTGTGAAATATCTCATAGTTTTTTCCCTCCATATGTGCATTCTGGGATTCAGATCGTGCTGTGTTCCTATTGGTGGATTTTTTTTACTATGAAGTCATGGCACACTGTTAAGGAATTTGTATTGTCAAAATCCTGTGGAATAGTTCTGCGCTATTCAAACTGTAGTAAAATTATAATCCAAATGAGTTTTCTTTGGCAGTTCACTACACCACCACTCGTTAGAGAAAATCGCCACTCTTGAAATCTCTGAAATTATATTATTGTATGTACTCTACGGCCTGTTTCTCCAAACGCTTCTGTATCATCATTCAAGTTTATTGTAATCAGATAACAAAATTAAAAGGATTTTAAAGATGCTTCTAAAAGTATCGATAGGGTATTATTGTAGTGCATTATTGAAGTGTGGGTCTTCGATTTTCTTCAAAGAGTTTAGTAAGTTAACAAGTCATCATTATTGAATTGTCTTTCTCGCAGGGTAACCATGAAGAGTTCCTATCCCTGGTCACCCTGTCGACGGTGCCCCCGCTCATCTGTCACGGGGTGGGACCCACCACGGAACAGTCCCATGACCAGTCGGCCCTGGCCGCCCTGCAGAACCTATCGCAGATGGGGTTGGACAATGTCACACCAGGGAACATCCCGCCACCAGAAGGGTAAATACTATTCATTTCAAAGTTTAAGGATAAGTTGAATAGTTCCCTGTTTTTTCATTTCAAAGTTTAAAGATAAGTTGAATAGTTCCCTGTTTTTTCTTTTTTAATTATCCTGTTTTTACCCTTTTGTAAAACGCTCCAACTTGCATCTGATAGATGTAAGCACATTTGTATGATCTTCACTATTTTCCACTCCTATCAGATGTTGGACAACATCACGAAGACATGGATGCTTGACCCTGCATAGAGATGTTTAGCTATGACTAAACCTCTCAGGAAGATTCCTCGACCATAAGATTCATCTTTTGCAAGCATCCAATAAATTTCTTGACACTTCTACATAAAAGTAACTCTCGCATTCCCTTACTTTTCTATCAATATTATGTTCTTTGAAGGAAATACGGGAGATGTAACTGTACCTAATTATTCACCTTACCAAATGATCTTCCCATATTGAATATTATGGATGTATGTATTTCTAAAAGTGTTGTATTTTTGTGTGTTTAGGATGCGGGACCTCCCTCACAACACAAGCAGAGGTGGTTTATTGGCAAACGGCATAACGAAATAATGCATTTCCATTTAAATGTTAGAGACATAATGTTTGTTTGCCCAAAACTGTTATTATTTATAATATATTAATTTATGAAAACCCTCGGAGTGGTACAAATGATTGTTTTCACTTTACTCAAGTAAACTTATTCTTCTGATAAATATTATCTCATCAAATAATATTTAGAGATATTTACAAGAAAATTATTTATTGACACATTGTGTTCCACTTAAGAAATTAAGAATATTGCAGCTGAGTTTTTGGCTCTTCTTAGCTTACTGCTATTCTGTCGAGAAAGTGAAATGATCATTTCCACTCCAAGGGTTGAGCTGTTTGCCTAGTATAATTAGGATTAATTCATATTGCTAAGCAAAGGAGTCAAATAGTAAATTACATCTGCGGTTCTACCTGCTCGCGAGGCTTTAGCCACCCCCACACACATCCGACTTGCCCACCGTTTTTAAGAAAACATGTGGGAAGGGATCGAACAATGGGCTTGATTTAAGGATAGTACAGTCAGACGGCCGAGCCTTTCGACGCTGCGGCTTCAGTTAGTACTGGCCAAACCGGTCATGTGGAGCGGCCTTTTGAACTTGCTCGTTCAAATTTAAACCTATCTGGTTCTCTTCTGAGAGGATTATTGCAGTCCTTCCACCAATGTGGATGTTTCGGTAAGAATGCCATGCGGCCATGGTAGCATATAGTTATTTAGTGTATTAAACGTAGTTAAGATTAGAGTTTTCTTGTCAGTGTAATTCATATTATGTGCATTGATATGCAAAGGGAAAAATCATTGTAAATTTTGCTAATTTCCAAACAAACAGAATTGACCTTGGTAACCAATTAGTTAAGGTTAATGGAGTAGTATTTTAAGGGAAAGCTATTGCACTGTCATGACCTCCAGTCTTCTCTTGCGGTATCTTGTCTGCATATGCTTTCTCTTTCTGGACTATCTATGCAGTTTGCTAAATGCTTCTAAGTAAATTATTACTGAAGATTATTTATTCTGTGGGTGTAATGAATAATCTAAAAATGTTACTATATTTATTATTAAAGCTGCAGTAAAACAGGGTGGATGTAATTGCACCAACAATTTGCACATATAGCTGGCATTGTTCAGATAGGACAATTGATTATTTTGTCATTTACTGCGTACATTGACTGGATAGCAAAAGTCTAGTGATCTTGCTTAAAGCTGCAGGTAATTGAAAAATATAGACCAGTTGGAATCAAATAAAATAGTTAATCCACCTAATTGACAAATTAAAATCTTAGCTCGGTGGTACATTTGCAATGTATACATTTAAGTCCTGCACCATTGGTAATTAATATTGTAGTTGTAAATTTACTCTGGCTCTAATTAGTAACTCGTAATAGATTTAACTGATTTTATCAAGGTCATTGACATTGACGTGCAAGTCGGTTCGGTGTGGGTCCCCGGTCCACTGCATCCGATGAAAGCGGGAGATTATTATGTTGTTGCTCGTACTGGTTTCCCAAGTAGGAATTAAAATATTGTTTTAGCTGAATATTAATTAGTCAAATATATGCCAGAAGAACTGCAGATGAATAAAACCTTGTATTTTTCTTTTACCCAAATGTATTAATTTTCCATGCGTTACAAGCAGGTCTTTCATTTTGCAAAGGTTTGGCATCACGAGCCACGGAGCCAATTAATAACCTCTTTCACGTACAACCATCATACAACATGAATGAAAAATCTGCTCATTAATAACTTGTAATTTTTTTTTTAATGTTATTTGCTTGGGTTAAGTAGGAATGAATCGAAGACTCGTTCAAATGATTATTGTTTCTTAGTTAGCTAATTATGTTTGTATGGATGAAGGCCAGATTACCTGTATTCTCCTTTGCTCCCACAAAGACTGGGTTTTAATTTCTAATAAAGGTTACTTTGGTTTAAGTTGACTATATTAAGTTATAACATGATTATTATACATCAGATTTAATAAAAACTGAAACCTCTTCCTCGATAACCACTGTTTTTATTTATTTCTCATCACAAACCCCTTTCATTTCACTGACAATAAATTGTGTAATGTTAATTTGTCAGAAGGAATGTACCTAATTATTAGTAAGTACATCATCTATGTATTGTCATTATACAAGTAAAAGTGACCAACTGCAAAAATGACAAAAGTCAGATTTTTGTCTATTTGGCATAGTACATATTAGCATAATGGTAAAAAATGTCCTTTTGATCCGACACTCCTAAACGATATTAGTGTTTAGAAAATTTGACTATTTGGTGAAGGCTCACAGACTTTTGACAAGCAAAACTGACCCTCAAATAATCACTTTTAGGCTGCTCTCTGACGGTCCGGTGAGGAACGAACTTTTCACTCGCTACTGGAGACACTGCGCAGAAAAGTCCCACAATGGTCTGCGCTGCAAACCGTTGCCTTACTTTAGCAAACTTGACTTTTCTGTGCAGTGTCTGCAGTAACGAGTGAAATGTTCGTTCCTCACCGGACCGTCAGAGAAGCAGCCTTACTTGTAAGTTTGAGTTGCAAAAAACTTTAAATATTGACCAAGTGACGTATAGTATTTTGACAGATATGGTTGTGTTATAATTTGATATCAAATTGATTAAAATGAGTTGAAGAGTTAAAGAAATGGTAAAATTGTGCCTAGAATAATTTTTTACCTGCAGGAGAAGAAACTAAGCGGGTGTGCAAATTTTTTTTTCAACAATAACATGTTGTATTAGTCATAGTTCAATTGATAATGGAGTTAAATATAAAGGAGATGCGGGGATTTACTACAGTAGTGACAGCCTTGGAATAAATGAACCTGGAAATAAAACTAGTGCGCTAATTTTTTTATATGAATACCACACAAGAGTCCCAACTGCTCCTAACCATCTGGAGCCAGTGAAACTATGGCATTCCCAATTGGGGAATGTTGCGAGGCTGAAGGTATTGGGGAGGGGAAGAGGGAGGTGGCTAATGTACAATGGGTTAAAAGATCACAATATTGACAGCTTTCCTGTAATGGAGTTCCATTACTGCCATGTCATCTGTTCGAAAGTAGGTTTAATTTTCAAAATGTATTCTATATACAGAGGATTGCATCAGCAAGAATGTGACCCCGCTTCTCAAATGACATACAGGAGTATACTTCAGAAAGATGTCAATTTTTTTTTTTCGTTCCAAATAAGATGAATATATTTTGTGCAATGGTGCCCACAACTAGTGAAAATTTTCACCCTGAAAGCAAGTACGGTCATCACATTAAGACGAGGTGAGGCTAACTTGGCCAAAGTGAGAGGCAAGAATGACATTTCTTTCAAATTTTCTTCAAACCTTCGACCGGCAGATTGTTCTGCAGATTCCATCATCGGAAGTATCTCTGATGTACTATAGATGAAAATTATGTACATACTTTAACTATCTACGAATCTGACCGACCTAATAATGCATTTTGATTTGCATGGACTGACGTTAACGGGCAACATGGAAGTTCAGAAATAGGTTCCGCATTACAGATGTGGATGAATGGTCTTACGTAGGGAAACTTTACAGTGTAATACCTATTAAAATAACTCAATTTACTGAGAATTTAATAAGACCATTGGTAATAAAAATGAAAACATTTTATGAATTTTATTAAAGTAGGTACCTCTACATAGAAATAAAATAAATAGATCATCTGTATAATGTAAGTTGCTTTTCCACAATTTGACAATTCCTTCGGAAGGCGAAACAGCTGTCACACATAATAATAATTACGTAAGCATTTACTTTCTGGCTTGCCATAATTATAATATAAATGCATAAATTTGTTTCAAACCACTTCAATTTAATATAATAATCGACCAGTTTCGGAAGTACCCTTTCTTTGACAGGCCCATATTAAGACTAAACTAAGATACAAAATAATGACAGACATACATAAATATTTAGGTGTTGAAGTGGGAGCCGACCAAAGGGGAAGGGGTAATTAGGGTGTTTTCTGGAGGAACAAAGTGATTCACTGGAAAAAATATCTAGAAGAGATTATACTGCCGTACTAAGCACAAAGGGGGTATTTACCTCGGTAGGTATTTTTGAGATTTTTAAAGATTTTTTATTGTTCATTTTCTTATTTTGTAGGGGTAAAATCATTAATAATAATAATATCTTAATTGTAATTAAATTTAACTATAACTAAAAGACATGTATAATATAATAGTGTAAGTGTACAGTGGTTTAAAACGTAAAATAGAAAATAATATGATCACAGTTATAGTTGAAGTTAACCCGCCTCACTAGGTTAGCCTGTGTTGAGGCATTAATTTTTGCAAATTATTTTATAATTTTAAAATACCTATGAATATACACTTATATTAAGATATGCTTCATAAATCGTTGAATAAATAAATTCAAATTTGGGTGAGTGCACCGGTAAATGCCCTATCATTATTTTGAATCCAATTTTTTACATTGTGTTTGAATATTTTTTGTGAATCAGATTTTTTTATGCTAACCGGAAGAATGTTGTAAATTCTTATCGCAAAGTACCTAAAATTCCATTGCCCAAAAGTAGTATGAATTACAGGAATTTGGAGTAAATCTTTGTTGGCATTTCTAGTAATACGAGTGTTTAGTCTTTTTTCATAGTATTTACTTTTGTTTGAATAAAGATGAGTGAGGATTGTTTTAGGATAAATCTGCCGAACTTCAAATACTCTCATTATATTAAAGTTAGAGTCTGTAATTAGAGGTAGCTTAAGAATTATTTTTATAATCGTTTTCTGTGCCTTTATGATTAGGTGTAGTGCAGATGAATACATTATGGCGGTCGTATCTATAAATTTTTTATGGAAAAAACTATTTAAAAAAGGGTATCTACATATAATGCGGGCAATTTACCAAGGGATTTGGGGGTAACTACAATTTACTAATGCATTTCAGCAGTATCTACTGCAGTTATGTATGCATTAAGTTTTTCATCAACAATCGAGATAGTGTTAATATTACTCTGGGCAATTGTACAACTTATAACAGAATAACTTTTTTTTTTACATATTTGGTTTATGTAATTAATAGTATGTTAATAAGTAATAAAAGAATAACGATGAAGTACCTCGAGCCTAGGCAAACATTCATGTCTGCAGACTCTTTTCATCAGGTGGATTTTTTTTTGCAAAAGATGGAGAAAATCTATGACTTCAAGGACTTTATTGAGGTAATCCAACATGCGAACTCTGGAAAAGTAAAAATCTTGGGAATGGAGTTGAAAGATTTTTGTGATTGGAAAGATTTTTCATCACAGCATGAAATAAATAAAAAATATGTAAGGCCATATTTGCATGACATGGTCGAAGTAACTGCAGAAAGAGAGTCAATGTCTCTGAAGTTTTTTAAGCATCGAAATATTGAAAACAGGTATTTCTTCTCCCAAGTGCCACACAAAACCAAATGGAAACAAAGGAAAAGAACATAATTTTCAAATTAATAAATTCAGAGAGAGGTGATACAGAATAGATTTTTGGAAAAAGTTAATTGTATTCATAATTTTTTTTTTACCCAATTCGTACATAATTTTTACAGTTTTGTCAATTGTGTGGTTTAACCATTATTTAGAACTATTTGTTTGATTTTTTGTAATTCAATTTCGAAATTGTTCGTTGATAGTGGGATTTTAACTAACTGGTGAACCATTGAATCCATAGGCTGAATGTTTATGTGATACCGGGTGATTTGAAATGTTATGAATAGTAATAACTGTGAATGTTGCTTTACGGTAAATATTAAATTCGATTCTATTGCTTAATCCCTTGAGTCTTTTTGAGAATAAATAATAATTTTTCTTAAATATGCATGGTAAACTTTTAAATGGCAATAAAAAGCGTGTTTTTTCAATTTCTAACAGAGTTTAAATCATATACCTCACTATAGCACAAAATGAGATGACATGACTTTTATGAGTCCATGTCGGGCTGGGAGAAATATTTCCCAAAAAGACTCGATCAGTTAATGAAATTAGTGTTTAATCTAAAAAATTAATCGATGCATTACTACGTATCTCTAAAGTAAATTGAATGCTTTTATGAAATTTTACCGGTCAGTGGCTGAGTTGGCATCGCGTTTGGGTCTCACCCAGGCGTCGTGAGTTCAATTCCTCGACTGGCTAAGTCCTCCATTACGACACAAGCTACATCTTCCGCTTACTGTGATAGTAGTAGGAGATTTTGAAATATTGTCAAGTTATTCGTAACCAGGGAATATTTGTCTTTCTTTTAAAAAAAAAAAGTTATAAGATGAAGGAAGTTGGTATTTTACCGCTCTGTTCGCGTCCAAACACAGAAAACATCATCTACATAACTTTTCCAAATAAGAACATTATTTAACAGTGATGAATTACAATTAAAAAATATATTTTCTAGATTATGCATAAAAATATCTGCCAATAGTGGGCTAGTTGGAGCACCCATAGGCAAACCTTCATTTTGTTGGTAGACACAATTGTTATATTGGAAATAGTTTTGATTAAGCCACATATTGAACAAGCGAGACAGGTTATTAACCATATCTCTATCTAAATCAGAAGAATTTAAAGTTAAAAGAAAAATGATTGTAGAATTGCATTTATATTATGAATAATGATAGTTATTATTAAATTTTAAAAACTTTAAATTAAAAAAAATGTTTCTAAAGATCCATTATTTTCAAATACCTAAACCGGAACCAGTACATAACTTCATTAACAACTTCTTGGAATCAAGGCATTCCTACATTGAGGTAGATTCTATACATAGTGCCAGAGTCCGCCAAAAAATTGTTAACATTTACTGCCTGAATGAATGGAAAAATGTTTTTAGGGTTGGGAGATTTAATCGAAATAAAAATAAAAAAGCAACTCATTCATATAGGAGCTGCGATATGACGAATTTTTGGATCTAAAATCCTATGCAAAGAAGACTATAAGAAATCGCTCTCTGAAGACAAAGAAAAGGTATCATGGTTGTGTTTCAAATGCGTACGATATGAACAAGCCAAACCAGGTATTATATTGTATAAATAAAATGAACAGTTTAAAACATTTTACATTTATGGATGAAATCGACCTCTGACTTTATTACCCGTTTTACCACCAAAAATTCTGAATTTGTACACCAAAGAACTACCCACAACAAAACATTATAAAAGGGATTTATTAAAATTATGCGACTCTGGAGCAATTCCTCCAGAATATCATACTTGGTAGCTGAAATAAATAAACCAGATAAGGTATCAAAACCAAATGATAATGATTCAGATTCAGAAGAAGTTAATAAAAAATACAAATAATCATTTCATAATAAATAAATAAAAACAATACTTCAGAATTACGAATGCTTCCAAATAATAAAGTTATTTATTCTGTTTATTTAACATTTATAAATATGCAAAATTTATTACAAAAGTCACAAAAATACCATTTAAAGTAACAAAAATGCTTATGTGCAAAAAAATTTTGAAGAAATTTGCAGGTAAACTGTTTTTGTAAATTTAAAAGTACAAAAGTTTTTTTTTAATCCTTTATTGAAGACAGTACCGTAAATATACTGTAATATTACCATGCACCTACTTGAAGAACCTGATCAGATGCAATTGATCTCTAGAAAAACACAAAAATTGCTCCCCTGAACATTACTGGTTTTGCAGTTAGTTATTCTATCTTGTATGTCCACGATATATAAAGAAGAGTGTTCTGGGCGATGTTTGTGTATACAAATGTAGTTTTATTCCGAGCTTTATGAAATTTTGCACATTTGACCTTCAAAACAGGAAGGTCACTGTCTACATGAGACTTAGAAAAACCACCCCTTTTCCCACCACTTAGAACAGAATTTTGGTACTTTTTACTATACTGACGTACTACTTGACATTCAAAATAAGAGGAAAATTGCTGGTGAGGGAATACGTTACAACCTCAAAACTTTACTCCAAACCATTGATAACAGACCACAATCTCTCATCGCTTTGGGCTTCTTCAACGAGATATAAAGCTTCTTAAAAATAATTTACATTTGTTTTCCATAATCTTTTATTTACATCAAAGGATAACATAAAGAAAATATGTATTACACAATTAAAAATATGATTTCAGGGCGGGCAATACTTTGCCCGATCTTGTCATAATTGATGTTGTATTTGCAACTTTAAAGGAGATTTTCCTTGCAGCAGAGGAGCAAGAAAGCACTGACAGGATACAAAATATTGTTTGTATGCCATTTGATTAATTTATTTCTAATATTATACAATTTTCTGTCATTGCTCTTGAATTTTTGCAAATTTCCTTTCTTTTTACATAATAAAGTATTTAAAATAAATATCCATTATGTGTATAAGTTTTCCACGTAAGAATACAATCGGCTTGGTGTAAGTGAAAAGAGGATTATACTTACACACTCATTGTTTAGGTGTATTAGTGATTGTTACATGCTGATTGGGCAGTCACTCAGATGGACGCTGATTATTCAGTATACATACTGTTACTCACACTAAGCCGATTGCATCCTTATATGGAAACAGTTCCACCAGAGATATTTTTAAAATTGCCTGGTTTACTAAAATTCACTGATCATATGAATATTTCATGTTTGTACATAAATCACACATAGCCCTCAGATACGTAGCAGCATTATAAGGTGCAATTTAACACCATGTTAGTTATTGAAGGTGGTTTAAGTGTAAATGTGCAAAAAGTGAAGATGTCAAAAAAATAAATAATTCAAAACCCAGAAATATTTTTTATGTTTTTTCGCGAAAGTTTGTCGTGCGTTATGTGGCCACGGCTGCCTTTGATTTATTTTGTATAGGGAGGAATAGCTTGAACTCTGCGGGCAGTTCATCTTCCGAGTAGAGTCTGTCCGAGAAGTAGACCCTTCTTATCCGGCAGTTGGCGTGTATTTGCACCCTCAGGGTTTCCACGTAGTTGGTTCCGTACGCTCTCCGGGTGAAGTCAGCCAGGTTGAATTGGATCTGGTTCCATCCCTCGTCCAGTCTCATGGGCATGGTACAGATGAAAGGCTTGACTCTGGTTGTTGATTGGTAATTGCTGGCGCGGAAGCGTCTCCTCACATTTTTATCATCAAGTACCTAGGAAAGAAACAGAATGGTAAGCTTTTCTTTAATAAACCTGGAGGAAGAAGAAGTGCTGGGATCTGAGCTTATATGGCGAGACGGAGTGGAGATAGGCACCGCATTCTTAGGCATAAATAAAGGAGGGAAACGGCGGAAGTAGACGTTCCCAGGAGGCAGCCAAGATTTTTCAAGGGTTGTAGGGCCAATGACGTATGTAGGATTGCATAGAAAAAAAGGTGAGGTGATTGTTTAGTAATATGTATAAATAAAATAAGATGAAAGCATTGATTATGCAAAATTAAAATTTGAGAAGGATGATGACTCCCTAGCTAATAATGGTTGACTCAATCAAGTTCCTTTCACAGTAGTAAGCTTGTGAGGAGGTCAAATAAATACAATATTATAATATTCTGTTTAATGTAGAGATGGGTCCTTCAAGTAACAGCGACTACACTGGTAGAGCCAACACATCGTTAGTCCCAGTCCAACTCTTTGATTGTATTGAATGAATTAACTCTAATAAAGGGTAAAAGTATACTTACTTGCACTTCAAAGGTATAGTATTTCTTCAAGTTTTTTATTATCATAACCAAGAAGGGTAATTTTATTCCGAGTGTCTTCTTTGGGTCAGCCGGACATGTGATATATGTTGTGCTGACATTTGTTCCAACTATTTCTAATACAAGACTCTGTATATCGTTATCAGTAATCCTTTTAATGTGTCCATTGCGAACTTTCTTGTCCCATATCTGTAAGGGCTTACTACCGATACTATACAATATGGATAAAAATCCCGATTGGAAAGTATTTTTGAACATTTTTTGTATGATAATCAAAGATATAAATTAATTCAATTACTTATTCAGTTACTAAGGTAAGGTTACATCGATAATTTCCCACGACATGGTCTATTTTGACAACACAGTAAACAAAAATTTGAAAGAAATGAGCAGCCGGCTAGGAGAATTACCAACCCAACAGAAGAAAAATCAATAGACAATAATTCCTCTTTTAGAGTGTTTACATCTAATGGAAATTTAAATTTTGAAAAATCACCGTTCCATTTTGAGGAGGGTGAGGAAGGGTTGTTACGCAAATGTATGTAGTTATCTAACAGCCCAAAATGGCGTGAAAATATAAACCTTGATCTGCCGGCCGATTTTTTTTTTCCAGTAACAATGAAATATTTTTCACATAATACCTATTTTATCAATCACATGGCTAATTTATTTGTTTTCCGAATCTCAACGAGGATGGTTCAGTCCTTTAAGTTCCAAATAATAAAATTAGTAAAAATGTTATAATCAGAAAATTATGTTTTTTTACAATAGCATCAGTTTTATTAAAGTTTGTAAGTTTTGAGCAAAAAAGTGAACACTCAATGGTCCAGTATTAAACTGTAACACGTCCGAAAACCATAAATTACAAAATGGATATAAAACTATCCGCCAAAAGGAGCTGCTGCCAGCATTGAATAGAAAGACAAGCAATCGAAATGTTTGACTCCTTGAGAGCTGAAAAAGCAATATGAAAATCTTCTAACATTCAATTGTACCCAGTTTTATACAAATCTATTTTTAAATTTTTCCAATTAAAACCGACCATTGTCCAATGTATTTTAATTTTGAACAGAAAGAACAGTGAGAACTAAGAAAATTGGACAATTTGGCATACATATTTTGATATACGCTGATATGAAAAATATGTATTGTCTCAAAACAACAAATTCTGACTTGTGGCGGTTTTTGGCCATCGATTTGCTATGGAGTCTTCTTTAAAAAAATAAGAAAATTGCTTCTACTGTTCTGTTTCACGTGGCTTTGATGAAGACATATAATATATTATATGTATCACACTTTGTCATCTTTTGCCGGAACAAATTTTTGCTAAATTTATTTTCTAATAAGAATTTGCTAGCTTGGCATCGATTCTGTCGCGCCTTGTTTGATTTATCCTCTAGTTACCTTTTTTTATACTAAAGTTTTTGACTTTATTCAAAACATAAAATATTGTTCTTCAGTTCCATGTGATGTAAGAACCTCGAACTGCCCCTATCTCTTTATAATTCTGTGAATCCAAAAATCGCATACACCGCAATAAAATAAATAAAACCATAAATAATAATCTTTGCAGCGAGCACTGTCGTTGGTCTGTTTGCTGTTAGCAGTCGGATGTTTGCAACGGAACAAGAAAAACTAAAAACTATTCATGTCAATTTTGCCATCTGAGAATCATGGAGGCGGGGACATAGTAAAGTGCCGCTTAATTTTAATTTTATTAAAGCAAATCTATATTTCCGCAATGAAATTAGTGTAATTACGATATTTATAGTGATTTACTGTTTGTTCAATTGAAAACCGGCTATGTCGTCTAAAAGGTTAGTTTATGATACATACGTTTTCTTTTTGCTTATGTTGACATTCATTTATAACTTATTTCAAGTGAAAGACTGCTGGTTTGTTATAATGTTATTAATTATTTAACGAATTCTTTATTATTATCTCTTTTACATTATTTTAACTCTGTTGTAGGTTTTATGTAAACTATGTTGACACTATGTGTACGTATACATGATTTTTTAAACAAAACTATTTTAATTTCAACATTTTATAACTTTATACGGGGTTTTTGGTTTTAAATCATATTGTTTTGCAAAATATGTATCTTGATATAGTAAAAAATTCACCATTCTGAATATTCTTTTGTTAAGAAGTTTCCTGTCTGTGAATGTATTTTTTTTATGGGAAGCCAAAACCCTTTATTTTTATTTACCATTGCACAAAATATTTGTTGTACCATGAAATATAAAGCTTGCATTAAACTGTGTGGTGTAATATTGTCAGTGACATGACAGTTTGTTTCAGAAAGCATGTGTGCACATTATGCTGTTTTGTTTGACATTACACGAATTTAAAATATAGCTTGGCATTAAAAACTAATAGGTTGGCAGCTTATATTAAAATTACAATAATGTATTTATACTATCTTTTCCCGATATCCTGTCTTCTCAAACATAACCTCTGAAGTGTTGACAACCCCTTGCACTTACAATATTATCTTAACAAATTAAAAAAAAAAACAAAAACTAGCTGCCACAAATAATTCTTTGTTCAGATATCATGACATATTTTGAACTCCGTAGAAAACTTATCTGCTCTTAGTATGAACACTGTTACAAGATGGATCTCACTGTGAAACTGGAACCGAATAGAACAATATATGCTTTATTTTGATTAAATCAAAGTTGATTTACTCTGTTGAAAGGTTATCAGTACCGGTTTAGAGTTGACCTAGGTTATGTCAATTTGATTATTGCCTACCAACGAAAAAGCCCATGGCAAGCTTTGCCTTTCTGCTTGACACAAAAATAAAACGTATTCTATTCATTAACTAGTTACGGATTAATAGTAATTCAGATAGTTCAATTTAACATATTTATCGACTGCGTAAAACTTTAAATATACTTATGTCACTTCGTTATTTGGGTTTTCACAGATAGATAATTAATCACATAAGTAGGAACAATTTCCTGTCTGATTCATAGAGTAAGTTTTTTTTTAAAATTATTGGTCGATTTGGATAAACAATTCAATTTATCTTTTCCTTTGCCCTCATAGTTTACTAGATTTTACGCTAAAAGTTGTATCGAATGGAACCTAGATTATTGTTACCTGTTTTTCGTTGCAATACTGATTCTCTTTCTTTACAATATGTTTCTAAATCAACAGGAGTGTTAACATATCGAAGACATACCTAAATTATACCCATTGACATATCAATTTTGGTTTTAAAAACATTTACCGAAAAAATTTGTTATGTTTACACTATTAAATTCATGTTTTTTGTTCTTTTGAAGAATTATTTCTTAGATACTGTTATTTTAGTAACTGAATCTACCAAAGGAATGGGGCAAACCTGCATCTTCCATTGGTATGTAGTATGAAAATGCATAATATTAGCAGCTGTCCCAATGTGGCAACGGACAGGTCAATGGTATAACAGAGATTCAGTTAATCTCCAATGAATAAAGAACTCAACCACATTTTGTGAGCCATAATCTTTGAGATATAATTTATTATTTTTGTACATTATTTCTTATTAAGAATATTTTGATGTAAATAATCTTTTGTACCATTGATGCACAGTACCTCGAAAACCACTGGCCCAATACCTGGGGGATAATTGGAGACAAGAGTAAATAGGTATTAAATACGTGGTATCCGGAGGTAAAATGCAGTAACTTTGGGAAGTGATTCTACGTGACGGTACAAGTAAAAAATATGAGTATTTATTTTTTTTTAATTCCATTTTTTTTTTCGTACAAGATTTTTTCCCAGACAAACAGTTACCTGAAAACGTTGGGATTTCGAAGAAAGTTATTTATCTTTTTTTCTTCCACTACACCCCTGAATCACCCATGAAGTTACTGCATGACCCACGTTACACCACGGATATCTTGTATAAAATCACAGTTACGAGTAAATTGGAGAAATAAAAAAAGTGCAATTAGTTATATTCAAGTAATAGTTTTTCTAGTGATTACTATAGGCCATGCATACAATACCTGAGATTTTCAATGATGCTAGATTAAATACGAGTATGTAACATGTCCCTCATCCGTGCAAAAAATGGCTTTTCATAAATTATATAATAACATAACTCGTCAATCCATGTCTTGGATTGATGAAATCACAGCAACGCGTATGTTCTTTACTTGTCCGGCTCACTGTTACTGTAGCCCTTGTCTTTTGACTACTGCCAACCTCACAAATGTTTATTTCCTAATCTGTATTTATTTCCAAGAGTTCATTGTTACGCGAATGACAGTAAGTTTGATAAGTCCCCAAAGGGCACACAAACTCCAACAGCTCGGGGGCTTTGTAGCAGAGAATGGGCGGTTACCTTGACAGGGTTTCCTCTTAGGGTAAGAATAACTTCATAATAAGGTTAATGATTCAAAGACCCAATCATGTTTGATTACTTCTAAAAGGGATCAAAATGGCAATCTAGTCTCCTTCAAAAGAAGCAATCTTCCTAGCAAACCTTCCATTTATATGCTTGGCGTGACTCTAAGTGACCAGCTCAGACACCGGGACTCCATCGAAGCCAGAGTCAAGTTAACCTCTCGGAAGCGGGCTGTACTGTACTGGGCCCGCAGATACTTTAATATTACACAACTGCTGACCCTGTACAAATTGCAAGTGCAACCCATAAAATAACCTTGACTCTGTGCAGACACAGGCAGTTCGTTTGATAGTTTCATCTATTTTAACAGATAGATTGCAATCTTTGGAGCACAGACGTCAGATGGGAATGCTATCCTTGTTCTACCGGTATTTCAATGAAGGATGCACCGATTAACTAATGTCATTGATCCCTTCGGCACCGGTGCACAGTCGGGAAACACGCCAAACGCGCTTGCAACATTTGTACACGGTTGAGATTTGTCACTTGACTTGTGGTCAACAGCTCGGTTGTGTTGGTCCGTGCGTTTCCTCCCTCCTACGACATGGGTTTCTCTTCAAGACCTAGGTTCATTTTTTTCTGTCCTCCAAAAGACCCTCCACACAGCATCCCGAAAGTTAGCATAGGCCTTGAGGGAAATTATTTCCCTCCGGACCTCCTGTGTGGGTAAAAAAAGACACCTCAATAATAAATAATAAAAAAATCCTGTCTAATAATAATTAGTTGGTGATAAAAGAGGTAAAGGATCGTTCCGATTGGGGGTACACAATTACCTAGTATCGTTTTCTAGCTAATGGCTGTCGCTATGAAAAGGTCGACATTGTTGTCGTAATATGATGCTATTGAAACTCTGCATCTAAATAATATCAAATGCATATATATTATTGTAAATGCGGTGAGAATATTCAAATAATAATAATGCAAATTTTTGTGAAATGTCAATTACAGGGCTTTACGAATTTGCAAATAACTTGAAACTATAGTTTCTGTTCAATGTGAATTTTATTATCATACTACATAATTGTTATCGTTAAAAATCACTGAATGTAGCTTGACTTGCCTAGATGAAAACTGAGAAATTTGGACACAAAATATATATATATTTTTTTAATCAAGCAAAAGAAAAAAATTTTAAATCCATTAGTTCCACTTTTAAAAATGACACATTTCAAATATAGAAAAAAAATGTCGGATAAAATATATTATAGGTAGGTACTTAATCGCATGTCTGGATTTGAAAAGATTCTTTTTATAATTTGATAATTTTTTCAAAACATTATATTTGTTTCAATTTTGAAAGTATCACACTTGTTCCAATTTTGAAATTATGTTGTTTGATTTGGTTATGGCTCTCCTTCAAATGTAATAAAATAAGTACCTCGTCTTCTCATATATTTCAATGAACCTTTTTATGATTCGAAACCCTTTTCTTTAAGGTTTTGTTTATAGCTAAGGTAAATGTTCTGAGGCTACATATTATTTTATCGGATAAGCGACAGGCTTAGATTAAAAATATATTCACAATGTAATAATAATTAGCTTGTTTGATTTAAAAAGAATATAGTGCAGCAGTGTCTTCTATAAATAAATATTTCTCTCCAATCCAATCTAGATATTATATACTTTTTATTTTATTATTTGATTAAGTGAATAAACCCATTAATTATGATATTATTATTGAAATCTTCATATTTAGTTATTACTAGATATTTTATATATAGGTAATCTTGTACTCTAAAGCAGCAAAATCTGTAACAAAAAATTTCGAATGGCGAGTTCTGGTGCCATTAAATTTGCACATCTTTTTATGTATAAAATTGCTCGACATATCATTTCCATCATGAGCTATGAAGCTTTTAAATTTACATTTAACAGTAAAAAAATAAGGCAAGAGGCATTATAGTTCCATTTTTTTTTTATTGTTCAGTAAGAAAAATAGTATTGAAATCTCTGACGATGAAAAATAATTTAATAAAGTAATATTTTCAGATGTTAAATAAACCTTTTTTTTTTCTAAATGTAGCACAAAAACGTGTGCGATAAAACTGTTACTAAAAATCATTTTGTTCATTTTGGAATAAAAAAATTGATATAAATATTATTTTAGTAGTAGTGCAGATCTGTGAACAATCACGGAATATTATAATAAATAAAAAAATAAAAAATAACAATATTGCCACGGCCGAGAATCGAACCCAGATTAACTGCTTGGAAGGCAACTATGCTGACCATTATACCACCAACTATTTTAAGAACTGCGGCATAAATTCATTATATGCACTGAGAATAGTTTAATTTGAATGTTACGTACAGTTACGTACTCCGTACTCACATCACAACCGAAATTAAAATAATAATTTATTAATATTTGAATATCTGTAGAACTTGAATGACCTGCATTCATTGTGTTTCATCGCCGGAGAATTCTCAGCAGTTCACGGCACCGACCTTGTGCGGTGGGTAGTGTGGGTTGGGTACCCTGTCTCTGTCTCTGTCCCTGTGTGCTGTGCACTGTGTACCCACCGATCTACCTCCTGCCTCTTTACCTTGTTCATTTTCCTTGTTGTTTACTGTTAACAATTCATCACACTCCGTTACTAAATTTAAATACGCACTTTTGTGCATCTATCGTTCTGTAATATTCTAATGCTAATCTCTCATTTCCCATCTTCTTCCCATTCTCACTCCTTTCCGCTTCACAACATCCTCTAAATTGGGGATGACTCGATTGATGATTAATGAATGTGAATGAAGCAAGAAATGTGTCAAGACAGAGTAGCGTGACGGTCCATCCTCTCTGTCTAACCCTGCTGAAAAAAGGAATGATAGTTAGTCACCTAGTTATGTCTAACTGTATATTTCTACATCTACGTAACACAAATATTTTCCTCGTCCCGAATGAGTTGCGTCCTCAATCTACAAAATAAAACAATGTCCCAGTTTCGTTGATTCATCATTCAATGGTGCAGGCGTGCTGCTGATAGCTCCGTTTTAACTTGTAACCTCTCCCTCTTTCTCTCTAACGACGCATGCAGCAGAAGAGAGGTTATGATGGAGCTCTCACCGGTAGGACCATATCGCCGCTGCGAATCCATAACCGCCACAGATCACATAGAAAGGATAAACTTGAACTAAATCGAACCCTCCGCAGTCCGCATCATCACTGGCCTATTAATTGTTAAAACTTGTGTTTAATTCGTAGAACTCCATATATGTACGATATACATATATTTATATACATATATTTTCTAAATTTAGTAAATAAAAATTTACATACAAATGCAATACCAGACTACACGGGGGAACCTTTATGGGTGACGTCAGATCCCTAAAAAGCAATGGCGCCAACCGAATAGGGCGTTTTGATGATATTGTTTTTTATTCGCTTTTAAACAACGATTTATAAATTCTACGTATTACTATATACGAGTATAATAAAACTTATACCCAGAATCGGCGTATGTTGATCTATATGAATAGGTATATATTTTTTAAGCTATAATAATTATCACTGGAATAAAAACTTGCCACCATTAAATTTCTGAGTAAATTGATTTTTTACCGAAAATATGAATAAATCATTTCAAACACCATAAAATACATTAGAAAATGGGTAGGGGTAAATAAAATCATATAAGTAAATCGTCTCAATGTGGTCTAACCACAGTTTGAAAATGCCTTCGAACGCCGAAACAGCTGTCACAATAAATAACATTATTAAATTTGATTTATTTTAAATTTAAAAAAAAATCGCTGACCTGTCGAGTAGGTTCCGACAAAAATTGCCACCAGCATTATCTGCCTTCGGTATATAGAAGCATTATGACGGAATCCTAGCATTATTTGTTAGTTCTTCTTGAGTCGTTGTCTCATTGCGGAGGATCGTGATCCGCACTCCATTTGTCCTGCTGAACCAGCCTCCTCTCACAGTCCCGCACTGCACGGAGAGCTGCGGACACCTGTGATATTTGATCACTCTAATTCATAGTTGGTATTCCTTTGCTTCTCCCTCCGCCTTCCACATTATCGCGACCATGAGCCTGTCGAGGTTTCAGTGTCTTCTGTAAGCGAAACAGCTATCGATCGACACGTGAAAATAAATATTTCTTACTGGACTTCTAAATATCGCATTTCATTTGAATAACTGCAAAGCAGAAAAGCTGCGCACTGAAGCAGCAAAATCTAGCGAAAGGTGAGCAATGACATTCGCACAGCGTTTTCTATCTGGAATTTCCATTAGGAGCTATGGATCTTATTTTAAGAAATATCTATTTCACTGCCACAAGACAAGACGATGGTTTTTTTAATTTTTGAATTTTTTTTTATATGCAAAAAAGATTTCCTAAATAGACTGTCGAAATCTCGGATGAAGTCGGGTAATAACACCAATAACGTAATAATTACTATTAATGATATCAAAAAATATTAACTCTTTAATGGGCAGTTAAAAAAATATACACTACCAATTATCTAGTCCGTTAAAAGTGCCATAAAACAGTTGATTACCTTACTAACCAGGGCCGTATTTAGGATCTGTAGACCCCGAGGTTGAACCTGTGGTGCAGGCCCAACCGGGGGGTCTGGGGGTTCCAATTTTACAATACCGTATTTAGAAGTTGATGAAATGTTGAGATATAAATGAAAATAATTGAAAATCATATATAATATATTTAATACTATAAATTAACATTACTATAAACAACTAATTAAAAGAAGAACATAAAGTTAAAATGTTAATACAATAATTTGTGGTGCGAGCCCCGAGCCCCGAGCCCCGAGCCCCGGCTCATGGTCTGCAGACTTGATAGCCCGCGCGTAAATACGGGCCTGGTACTAACAATTACCCAATTATGATGTACATGGAGATTGATTCGGATTGAATATTTTAACTAACTTAACCATCACGCCGTTTTCCCACAGGGGCAGGCAAAGAGGGTAGACCGCCACACGACTCTGTCTTGGCAATACACCCCTCAACTCTTACCGTTTCACATTGTTATTTGTTGGACATTCTGTTCCTATGTCTTTCGTTACACTTTTTCGCATAAATCCTCCTCTCAAATGTTTTTATTTATTTTACACTTCATTCGTAAAAGAATGCAAATCAAGAACTGTTTTACAAATCCCCTAATTTCTTATCTGAGCACAAATAATATTATGATAAAAATGCGCATCTCATTTCGTTGTGTTTTCGTAAAATCAATATTGACAATTTTCTTATGAAATACATTCAGGCAATTCGAGTTAGGCCGCATTCAGACAGGAGTAAAAAGATTCGCCGCGGAAACTTTAAGAGTTATACGAATTTTGTTAAATTTAGATCGTCAAAGTTTTGTGCGTGCATTACTCTTACGTACTTACCATTGAGTTACGAACTATCCTAAATATTTAAATATATGAAATTTAGATTGACGTGTTTCAGACTTTCGTCACATTTGATGACCATCAAATCGACGGTCACCGCCCTTTTTAATTTAAAAAATCAAATTGAGTTCAGCTGTAAAGCAATGTTGTCAACGAACCCTTGAATACTTTATACCATTAATATTTAACAAATTGCCATACGAATTTAAAAAAAACAATTGTTCTATGACGAAATTCTCACCGATGTTAAAGTATTGGCTTTTGGGAAGTGACCTTATTTATTGATGTTATTTTGCTCTTTCTTATGTTGTTTTTTAAACAAATATGATGGTATCCTCGATTGTGAGTCTCTTCGATATCTTATCTGCTGTATTGATGCTATTTTGCTCTTTCTTATGTTGTCTTTTAAACAAATATGATGGTATCCTCGATTGTGAGTCTCTTCGATATCTTATCTGCTGTATTGATGCTATTTTGCTCTTTCTTATGTTGTCTTTTAAACAAATATGATGGTATCCTCGATTGTGAGTCTCTTCGATATCTTATCTGCTGTATTGATGCTATTTTGCTCTTTCTTATGTTGTTTTTTAAACAAATATGATGGTATCCTCGATTGTGAGTCTCTTCGATATCTTATCTGCTGTATTGATGCTATTTTGCTCTTTCTTATGTTGTCTTTTAAACAAATATGATGGTATCCTCGATTGTGAGCTCCTTTCGATATCTTATCTGCTGTATTGATGCTATTTTTGTTTCTTTCTTATGTTGTTTTTAAACAAATATGATGGTATCCTCGATTGTGAGTCTCTTCGATATCTTATCTGCTGTATTAATGCTATTTTGCTCTTCTTATGTTGTCTTTTAAACAAATATGATGGTATCCTCGATTGTGAGTCTCTTCGATATCTTATCTGCTGTGGCTGATGCTATTTTTGCTCTTTTCTTATGTTGTTTTTAAACAAATATGATATCCCTGATTGTGAAGTCTCTTCGATATCTTATCTGCTGTATTGATGCTATTTTGCTCTTTCTTATGTTGTCTTTTAAACAAATATGATGGTATCCTCGATTGTGAGTCTCTTCGATATCTTATCTGCTGTATTGATGCTATTTTGCTCTTTCTTATGTTGTCTTTTAAACAAATATGATGGTCTCCTTGATATCTGCGGATATCTTAAAAATTAAATTATATTAAGAGTTTATTCTCACTATAATAAAACTGTACCTATTGCTGTTTTTGTATTTCTCAACTTGTGTGAAACTTGTTGATATTTTTATAATACTATTTAATTGCTATTATGTAATTGGAGTCTGTTATCACTATAACAAAACTGTTTTCGTGTATTTTAAATGTTTTTATTCAACATTGATCACAACATGGATGTACCCATATTGTTCTATTATTGCGTTACTATTTGTAATATTATTTTTATGTATTGTTGTATTGTATAATATTGTTGAACTAAACTCCTGCTGACAGGCTACTCGCAGTAGCTTAGCAGGTACAATTACCATTGTGTGAAAAAATATCATACAATAAAATGGAAAAAGAAGCTAATAACAATTCGATTAAAACGTGTCAAGAATCGGTTTTCAAGTAATGACATAAGTTGTAAATTGTCATTGCTTTCAACGGGGAACGTTGTAATGTAAAAAATATCATAATGGCGCTGATTGTCATCAAATTAATGTGACGACGAGAGTTTGAAACACCCCAACCTAAATTTAATGTACTCGTATTTCAAACACAAATAAAATTCTAAAATATAAAAAACCCATAAATGAAGTTTTTTTCAATACTGATTTATTTTGTCAGAATACGTTGGGGTACTCGGTCTGTAACTAGTATCAGCGTTTTAAAAAAAAACATATTGACAATTAATACTTGGTTGCATTAACCAGTGAAGTTTCCACTAACAATATTTTATTTTATTATCCATGTAGGCAAATTACTCGGAAAAATTGTATTTGCGTTGTAAATGAATTGAATTTTTAATTTGTCGGGTTGTGTACATATTGCACCCCTACATAACCACACTAGAGTTAAAAATCCTTCTGCGTGAAGCACTTTTGCAACGCGTTTAAATATTCCCTTTATGAATGAGGCCTCAGCAGTTAAAATCAATGTCGCGCAAGGTTGTTGTCTAACGTCACTCAGTGGGTAATGTAACAATGAATGTCGGCAATCATTCTATTTTTACTATAATACATTGCGCAGAGGAAATACATCCGTACAAGGCGCCATGCAATGAGCCACTTGCGGTGTGTGTTTGTTTGTATACAAATCTACAGTTTTATTCCGAGCTTGATTAAATTTTCCACGCTTGACCTTCGAAACAAAAGGTAGGTCACTGTCTACATGACATTTCTAAATCCACCCCATCCCCCATTCCTACTTCTTAAATCAGAATGTATTTATTTCTGAATGAAATTTTGCTCACTTGACGTTCAAAATAAGAGGAAAATTACTGGGTAGGGAGGGGTAGGGGTACAAAAAATTACCCCAAACCGTACATGACCCCGGGTAACGCCGGGTACTTGAGCTAGTAGTTTAATAAACTTTCACGCCGAATGTTTTCTTTATACGTCACGGTATCCGGAAACTCGTAGTTCAAGTTCGTACATCACATTTGGAGTCGATTTTGTGGTGTAACTTTTTGATTTGAGCTTCCGTTTTCGGGTATATCGAGTTAGGAGTTGGATTTTTTTTGGTCAAATTCTTATAGATTATTGCTGAATACCAAAGTACTGAACTACTCAATAGTATTTCAAAAGAAAATAAAAGAAAAATTCGGATTTAGAGCATTATTTTTAAATCAAAAATATTTTTTTTTTTAAATATTCGGTCGCTGCAGGGTTACATAGCAACTGTTTATTGTTTTCTTAAAATGGCCAGCTTTAGAGTAACAATAATATCTCTAAGGGGCCAGCATATCAGCCCTTACTTACAGTACTGTTCGAATCAATGTGAACAAGTTTTTTAAAAATTGTTTATTACGTAAAATATAAAAAATAAAAAAAAAACATTATTAGCTCTTGAACTCGTTTGGCATGGAATCAGCGCGTTTCTAGCAATTTCTGAAAATTTATTATCTTTTGTTGTACGGTCTATTTTTCTAATTCTGGCTTTACAAATTGCCCACAAATTTTCTGAAGGATTTAGTCAAGAGAATTTTCAGCTCATTCCAAGCAGGTGATAATGTTACTATAGAAAAATTTAAGCTTCATCTTCGATTTGGGTGAATTTTGACATTTACGAAGAAAAACCAACAACATCTTGACGAAGTTAGGCCTACAAACGCTATTTTAATTGAATGTTACACTATAGTAATATTTTTTTTTATTCCCACAATTTTGGACTCTATCATATAATATAACTCGATATAAGTTACGTCTTTTGATAGTTCAATGACCCGGGATTATTCAAATTTATTTGGCTGTTCAAACGTTAATAAAAATAGTTCAGAAGTGATTACATATTTCACTATTATTAAAAACGTTTTATTTTTAATAATGCTACGGTTTATTACGTTTAAAAGGTTAAAAGAAATCTACAAATCCTTTCTGAACCAAAAAAAATAATAAAAAGTCATGCAACTGGCCCATTCGACACTCAAACGGAGGAATGTACGCGCGGCCATGTCGAGTGAGTTGCGGCTTCCGATTTGCTTTCTTATCTCGCTGCGTCCGATAACATTACAAAGGCGGTGCACGGTTCGCGAGTGGCAAAGTCCTACGGGAACGGCACATCTGGTTGCCCTACGCCCACTCTTGCTCACTGTACAGGGTACAGGGTACAGGGTGACGACCTCAGTGGCAGACGCCGAATAGAAAGTCCGTAGAAATGCGATCTATTCCAATTTAAAAGAAAACTGTTGTACGACCCTTCCACTTCTATGCCCAGACAATTCCAGTGAAAATTTAAAAAAAAAAAAAAAACATAACTAGCGGTAGAACCGTTAAAAATGACAGGATAGTAATTTAAAAAAAGGTGTTTTTAAAAATAGATTTTTTTTTAAATACAAATAAATCGAAGGTCGCGGGTTCAAATCCCGGCGTGCGCAAGTAATTTTTATTTAATTAATTTGTGTTGTTTCACAATTAATTCATTTAAAAATAATATGTAGTATATTTGCGCACGTTCCAGAGTGGAAGATACTCCCAGTATCGCCCTGGTGAAAGACCACCATTCAGAATTGAAACGTTGCTTGAAATGGCTTTTAGCCGTGTTTGGTGACCAGATCTGAATAGCCAGGTGCCCAACTTCCTCTTCCCCTTCTCCTTCCCCCCCCAATACCTTCAGCCTCACAACATTCCCCAATTGGTAATGTCATAGTCTCACTGGCTCCAGACGGTTGGGAGCAGTTGGGACTCTTGTGAGGTATTCATATAAAAAAAAAAATATATATATATATATATATTGCCACGGCCGAGAATCGAACTCAAATCAAATGCTTGGAAGTCAACTGTGCTGACCATTACACCACTAACTATTTTAAGAACTCCGGCATAAATTCATTATATGTATTTAGGTGCTGAAAATAAGAATTATTTCATTTGAATTTTAGTACTTGAATGTTACGTACTCCGTACTCACACCACAACCGAAATTACATTTTTTATAATAAAAAGAACACCATGTATTAACAGTTTCAAAAATAGAAATATTAAAAAGAACACACTTCCAATATTCAAATTCCACGATCGTATGCCATTGTTGTCCCTTTCTCGCTAGTAACAATTAGTAGGCGTAAGCAGGACAAACGGGTCTTCTTTCTCAGTTACGCTTTGCAAGGACATCGCTGTCAAATTATTTATAAATATGTGTCGATTCACACCATCTTAAGTACGAGATGTGTTCAAAAGAAAAGGTAATTTCGATTTTTTTCGAAAAATATTTATTTATTCATCAATATCCATTTTCTCCACTTCCACTTATGCCAGCGCTTCTTCCAATCCTCGAAGCACTTCTGGAATGCGCTTTTCGGTATGGCCATCAGCTCGTTCTCCGATTCTGACTTTATCTCATCAATTGTGGCAAACGCTTTCCTTTCATTGGTCTCTTCAGTTTCGGGAATAGGAAAAAGTCGCAGGGAGTCAAATTTGGTGAATACGGTGGTTGAGGCATGATAAGGGTGTTGGTTTTGGCCAAATAATCACGAACAAGCATCGATGTGTGAGCTGGTGCATTATCGTGATGCAAAATCCATGATTTGTTTTTCCACAATTCCGATCATTTGAGCCGTATTGCTTCACGCGAACTTTGCCTAACTTCCTTGTAGTATTCCTTGTACGACCTGTTGGCAAGAACTCATGATGCACCACGCCATTGTAATCGAAGAAAACAGTGAGCAAAACCTTCACATTTGATCGAACTTGGCGTGCTATTTTCGGTCTTGGCTCTTCTGGCCGCTTCCATTGGGATGATTGGGCCTTGGTTTCGACGTCATAACCATATACCCACGTTTCATCACCAGTTATGACCCTTTTGAGCAAATCTGGATCGTCGTTGACGTCATTCAACAACTCCTGAGCGATACTAATACGACGTTGCTTTTGCTCAAAATTTAGCAATTTCGGAACAAACTTCGCCAACATCCTCTGCAACTTCCCTAATAGTGATTTTCCAAAACCATTTTCTTCACTGTTTCGATGTTTTCTTCGTTTGTTGACGTGGTTGCAACTCCAGGACGCTCATCGTCATTAACATCTTCTCGGCCTTCTGTAAAGCGCTTGTACCACTTATAAACACTTTTTTGAAACAAAGTAGACTCGCCAAATGCCACAGTCAACATTTTAAGTGCGTTGGAGCACTTTATTCCATTTTTAACGCAAAATTTAATACATATTCTTTGATCCATTTTTTCAAAAGTAAAAAATCGAAGAACACACAAAAACGTGACTAACCTTTCCAGTTGTCAAAAACAAACCACTAATCCAAAATGGCTGATAATGCTAACATATGATAAACATACGTGTACCAACATAACAAAAAAAAATCGATAATCGAATGCACACAGCCCGCGAAAATTCAAAATCCACCTTTTCTTTTGAACACACCTCGTATGTGTTGTTCGCCTCAACTCTAATTGTGCGACCTATTACACCTTCCCATAGGTAAAAACCACACAAACTAGTATGATGTCGACCCGAGTACTCCGTGCTCTGTGCACTGTGAAGTAGGTACCTAGGTAACCTTCCCTTTACGAGTTTTTCCCATTTAAAAACAATTGAAGCAAGCGAGGCTCGGGCGTTGTAAAACTGTAAACTGTAAATTGGTAGCGGGTAATTATCTTCCCAGCATTGTTTCCGAGGAGGGTAGTTTCCTCTGTCTCGAGAGGGTTCGGCTTATTTATTTTTCACGCCGACTAACTACTGTTTGTCCAACACTCACCCTTCTCCACAGGGATGAAAACTTAGCCTTTCTAGTCGGGAAAAACGTGACAGATTAATTACGAGAAAAAACATCGAGCGTCTGGCTTTTAAGGGATGAATATTGATAGTCTTTTAGATTGGTCCCCGTTGTATCCCGACAGTATTGGAAACATTTTTATCACACAAGGTCTCCGTGTTATGCAGGTTTTATTCATTTTATATCCTCGTCTTTAATTTAGACCAGGGGTCTCCAAATTTTTTAGCTTGAGGGCCACATTAACTCCACCAAGTCCCGAGGGCTAATACCTATCTAGCTCATCATGCCAACATATTCTAGTTTTGAATCTCATATAATTAATCACAGTCCAATAGCTTGTCACGAAGTTTTATCCAAAAGCGGGTAATAAGATGTGCCGACTACCCGACTTTCAAATGTCCAAAATGTATCGAATATATCGAAGACGATCACTGACGCGTTTACCAAATATCGGTATCAGACATACTGATATGGATATCAGACATACTGATATGAATATCAGATATATTGATGTTAGATATCACATATGGATATCAAATACACTAATGTCAAATATCACATAAATGATATTCAGATATTATATCAGTGTTCAATAAGATCTGAATACCAAAATATCACTTCCACACTCGGAACGGTTAGAACGCTAATATTTAAGGAGTCAGTATCGATATATCCGATATCTGGCGGTATTATAATACGTCTACCTGTTACGAATATGTTAGGTTCTTCCCTACTTATATTGTAACATTTTACAATGTAATCAAAATAAACAGATTGGTGTTGCTAGCGAGCCGGTGTTGGTCCGCGGGCCGTAGTTTGGAGACTTGTGATTTAGACTTCAGACAGACGTGTTGTTTCATTCTCTAGTCGTGCTCTAGCCAGATTTATTTAGCCAAACTTAATATTTTGATTTCCGTTGTAACATATCAACTAACCAATCAAAATAAGGAATTCCAGTCAAAAATATTATGTCTTGAAAAAAATGTTCATAAAGATCAGCAAACGCTGATCTTGAATATATAAGTTTTATTAAATCGTTATTTAAAATTGCATAAAAAACAATCATATCAAAACACCCTGTTCTGTTGGTACCATTGCAGTCTCCACATCTGACGTCACGGATCTCGTCCGCGCGTATTCTGGTTATGGATTTGTATGGAAATTTTTATTAGTATTTTAAATTTATATATTTTTAGTTTTGTTGAAATTTAAACTTAATATGGGTGACTTTAATAATTGTTGTTCAAGATAATAATATTTTAAAAAAACATCATTTAAAGAAATAGGGTGGGCAAATACGAAATGTTTGATAATGTTATTGTAAATATTCTTATTAATTATTATTCGAGTTAAATTTTATAAATAGGTACATAATTGTATTACGTATGTTTAGTTATGGTTTACTATAAATAGATAATACAATTGTGTACGGTGAAGCTCATCCTTGTTTTGACATTTAAACCTTAAAACCGACCGGCCGTAAATTTCGTGCGTTTTAGCGGGTTTTGATAAATTCAATCTTTAAAAATTATTTTGATTCTGAAATCTAACTTAAACCACTGGTAAATACCACATAAATGTGTTAGAACGTCTTTATTGATACACAAATTAATTAAAAAAATGGACTGGAGTTCCTTTTTAAATGATAGTTAGATAGGAGTTTTGAATATAAATTTTGGCTTAACGACGTAACAACCCGGCCTTAGCGTCTCCACGATTTGAAAAAAGGTTTGGTCCCCACAGGAGTCGCTGAAGAAATCATTTCCATCAGGGACTATGTCATATTTGGGATGCTGTGTGGAGGGATCAAGTATCACGACTATATATATATATATATATACGTTATGGTTGAGATTTTCACGAGTGTAAGATGTAGAATAATTTTCTCGGTTTACCCGCGTAATGTAGTCCTTAGGAGGACTTTTTAACGCTTGACGTTTCGGACAAACCACACTGTCCATCTTGTCTTGAGTTTTGTTTGAACTGATCGCTTGCTCGTGTCCGTTAAATCCAGAAGGCAAAACCTAACTTATATATATATATATATATATGTAAGTTAGGTTTATATATGTAATAAGTGTTTATATAGGTATATATATGTAAGTTAGATTTAGAGAATTTTCCAAAATTACCACCGCTGACGTGCCTACCTTTTATATATATATAAAAGGTAGGCACGTCAGCGGTGGTAATTTTGGAAAATTCTTTAATCTAACCGAATCATTTATTTTACTCTTTTCCACAAGTTTCCACTGGAAATGTAAAAATAAGCCAACAAATCTCTCAACTTAATTATAAACAGAGATCTGGAATTCGAAGAGAATTTGTATTTTGTGATCTTTAATTCGCCTACAAGACAGACTACTTGACGGAGCTCCGGCGATCTACGGCCAGGGGAATAATAATCAATACTGAATACACTGCACTTTGTTCTAATTTACCCAGGATACAGATATTTTAGAATGCTAACTGGACATAGTTATGTAGAAAGCATCCAACCCCAAAAATATGAAAAGGGCTTTTGAAAATTTGACAATCCGAAAGCATATGGCCGCTTTTGTGAAGTAAATATCCATGTATTTTGTTACAATATCAAAGTTTTTATGGCAGTTCTTTCAAGTAGTTTTGTCGTTTTCTATGAATCCTAATATTGATACGTTTAGATGTAGAAAACATTCAACACACTTGACTGTCTTCTAAATAAACAAAATTACACAAAATCAAACGCGTTAACGGGGAGAGGGGCGTCGGAGACTTATTATTTATTCATTCAAAATAATGCTAATATTATTGTGCAATACGATAAACACTGTGTTTTTAAAGAGAAAAATATTTATTACGTTTTTTTAAATTTGCATGTGCTTAGCATTTATCAAAATATAATCAGAAATATTACACATTTCTGACCGTTCTACGCATGTTTTACAAAAACGTTTAAAAAGTTGAATATCCTTAAAAAATGCCTTGAAGGTTTTTCTGTAACTTGTCGATGAGATTATAAAAAAAACAACAGTGTGTAGTTTAATTTTTTCATGAACACTACGTAACTTAAATGTTTTTTTTTGTAATGCGGATTACAAATCTTTCGTTATGTTTATTTACAAAAACGCAACGATAAAGGATTAAAGATACTTTTCTCCACTTTAAAAATCATATTCGTATTTTAAATATTTTGTAAAACATACAATGGGACGGTCAGAAAAAGTAATATTTCTGATTGTATTTTGATAAATGCTGCCTGTGTAAATTTATAAAATATTTAATAAATATTTTCTATTTAAAAAGATTATGCTTATCGTATTGCGTATAATACTATCATTATTTTGAATGAACAAATAATAACTCTTCGACGTCCCTCTCGCCCTTAAAAACTTCGTTTTACCTACATGGACGATTTCTACAAATTGTTTTGACGTCACTGAATGCATTCCACACCACTTGGATGTTTTCGAACATTATTATCCTTAGTACATATTTTATAAGTTAGAAGCAGCAAAAAGCTTTCAAACTATATGGGATTTTTTAAGTTGCCATGTGGGTGGGTTAATATTAAATTGAATTACCAAAAACCTATTTACATTTGGAGAGTTGATGTTTTCAGCGGGTAAAACCTCGTATTTATCTGTAGGAAAAGACGTAAAAGTCGGTTATGGAAAATTATGGGTTAGACGCTTTCTGCCGAACTACGTCCACTATTCTATCGGCATTTCATTTCCGCTTCAAGATCTTCTCGGTCGCATTCCACCGTTATGTCAAACTCGAATCATTAGTCGTTGTAACATTATGTAAAAGATTGAGTCAGTAGTTATTGTATAAAGCGGTGAGAACATTCGCTTGTACATCAGGTGTAGTTCCTGTGAAATGAAAGGTGCCCGCTGGCTGCTGACTGCTGGCTGTAACCGCTCAGTATTTTGGCGGAGAATGCGAGAATGTGTAAATATTTCGGCCGAGAATGTTGGCGAGAAAGGTTTTTCTCCCATTTCTGCCAATGCGCCAAATGAGGTTATGTACTTCTCTTTGCATTTCAATGTCGAGCCAATCCTTTAAAAGCCGGACATTCTTGTTCTATTCGCAGCCGCGAAAAAGGATATGGCCGCCGAATGAAACGGCTTCGCCTTTCTTTATGGTAACGTCCTTAGATTCAAATGTACGTAAGGTGAGGCGTGTTCGTGAATAACCTAACCGCATCCGAAGTGACTGTGACCAGGCGTTTGCAATACTAGACGGGACATTACTAAATATCTGTGTACAAAGGAACAAATCAACATTTGTCGCACAACAAACACCCAAACATATGCGAGGAAAATTTAGTTGTAATACAATAATATCGAATATCGTCCACACACCGCGCGGCCAGCGTATGAACCATTCCCAACTAGCAAATAAATCATTTAGCAGTTAAAGGGGAAGTGTATAAAATCACTTTGTGGCATTATTTTTAATTAAATAATTTTAAAAATATGTATTTTATTTAATCAACTATTTTAATAGATGAATATGTTTCAAAACCAATGGTTTCTTTATCACCATTTTTTTTTCACTAATAGATATTTATTTATTAGCTAGTGGTACAAAATAATATTTTTATTATTTAATGTATGAAATCAATCTATAATAATATATTCGGGCTTTTCCATTATGTTTATAGCGTATTCCAGACTTCCAGAGGCGTGCGACGAATGGGCTAGACTAGTGCAAAGAAATATCAAACAATAATTAAACCCAAATGAAAAAGTCCGATATTATTATAGTCACAAATGATTTCATACACTTTATTTTGCCCATTTTACGGCTTAATTATTTATTTGTTTGTTTGCTAGTTGGGAAGGTGTGTTGTGCGTTATGTGAACTGTATGGACAAACTTTTGACTTATTTGCTAGCTGGGAATGGCTCAGGCGCTTAGCCACGCGAAGTGTAGACGAACTAATGAAGAATCATACTCATAATATTACATTACGACGACACTGTATTTGAAAAACACCACCGAGTGGACCTACTTATTTCTTTACAGCTAATTTAGAGTTATGTCCTTATTTCTTTTGCACACAGATACATAATATCATGACTATTTAAAAACAAATCAAATGTCTTATATTGTATCTTTATTACCTATTGCCGATTTCCCCATTCGTCGACGGCTTAATTCGACGCCGCCAAACTACATATATATATATATATATATATATAAATATATATATATAATCACCTCTTCCCGTAGTATGTTGATCTAGTAAGATTTACATGACTTTTGTTGATCTACCTTTAACACCGTTTATCTTGGCTCCGGTGGTATATATATATATATGAACTTAGGTGTGTAAACTACAAGGTACATCATTAGCCCCGTCCACATACCGCTCTCCCTGAGTTCCAGGCTGTTCCTAACCAACAAATATTTTTTTAGCAAGCAAAAGGACAAACGAAATCAATTGTGAACGTAATAATATATCGGTCCCTTGCATTAAGAGGAACGGCTGCGCGGCCTGTTTCATACAAAACTTAATTTTGCATTTGAGGTCAAAATACTCACCTAAACCTAATGATATATATTTTTTTTAATTACAGGTTTATTAAACATCTAGTACGTATGAGGAGTATTTTATTTATTTTTGTTTTAAATTATGAAATATGGGCCATTAAAGGAATGAATATTTCGCGATTTTGTAGGCATCTTTAACAATTAATTGGGGGCTAACGCAGATTTAAAAAAGTTTTACCCCATCTGCTTTGACAATATAATGAAATGTAAAATTTAAAATATATATATATTAAAATAAGCATTATGGTGGACTTTAAATAAAATTAAAAACGACTAATTTACGTTGGAACACAAACTTGCCATACACAATTTAAAATTTCGACCCGAAAAAACCTTTTTTTTAAATGTTTTGTTTTTATATTTTTATTTACGTAACACAAACTTGCCATACACAATTTAAAATTTCGACCCGAAAAAACCTTTTTTTTAAATGTTTTGTTTTTATATTTTTATTTACGTAATCATATTTACATAGCAAATATGTTAATTTAAAAAAAAACGATGAACCCGCAAATAATTTTCTAAGTTGTCTCTAAAATTATGAAAATTATTTTTTTTTTCATGGCATATACTTCATAATTTAAAACAAAAATAAATAAAATACTTCTCATACGTACCAGATATGTACTAAATCTTTAATTAAAAATATATATCATTCAATTTGGATGGGTATTTTGGCTTCAAATCCTAAATTAAGTTATGTATGAAACAGGCAGCGCAGCCGTTCCTCTTAATGTTCAACTATTGCCTGATGCTCGCTCGCCCTTGTCTAGGTCATGCATCAAACGCCTCGCGGTGTCATGGCGGAGCTATTGGAACAATACTTATTATTTCAATCACTGATCATTTTTAAGATATTTTCGGACGATTTCGCGGCGTACAGTAATTTACACTTGATGAGCTTCGATATCGACATTCGTCGAAACACTTATTCTGTGTAGAAACTTCAGAGTATAGAGGTAGAAACTCGCGCTTCACATTCGAATCAAAATAATCCGAATAGCAATGCTATTAGAGTCGTAAGTCGTAACCTTCTGAATGTAACGGTATTCCAGTTTACATTGCGTATATATATTCGAACTTGGTTATAACGACCACGGATATTGCAAGTAATTACCCACCGATATTTTAGTTCAGGCTTATTTTCACGCAATTGCTAGCGGTTATAACGAGGGCGCCTCACTGATGTACCGTACAAATAATTTTCTCAAGACAATTTCTGAATTCATACGTAGATCGTTTAGTCTGAAAAAAATCAATTTCCGAAGTAAGTAATAACGGACAGAGGTGGCGGCATAGTGCGGCGGCGAGCGGGGCGGCGGTTGGCGGGAATTTTTTTTATTCCCGTTAAGGACGGATTAATATTTTTATGATAAGATTTTGTTTAAGATTTTCGGCAATGTGAAACATTCCTATCCATCGGGCACTATGTTAAATTGTGATATAAAATCTGCGAAAGTCGTGCGAAAATTGGGCTTCGCAATTTTGTTCCCTTTTTACATCTTATGTTATGTTACTACCCATCGTCAATTTTGTTTTAAAAACCAATAAAATTGTACGAGTACCCCATCCCTACATAGGGTAAGTTTATGAAAGTGATGCACAACTTTCTCAGTAGAGGGGCCGCCGCTTCACCTATTTATCGAACGCGGCTCGCGACCTACAATTTAAAAAAAGGGTGGTGGTGGGGTTTTGAGCGAAATTCATGATTTCACATTTCTGAAAAATTTTTTTATTTTCTTGTGGTGCAAACGATTCTTCGAATTTTGTTCCATTTGGGACATGCAGTATGGTTAAATTTTTTTATAAAAAAACACTCAGCCGGGGTTTTCAAGAATTATCACAAACATTTTGATTTTCTCTTAAGTCAAGTGGGGCGTACGAAATGAACACGCGGGCCGCACGCATTGGGCGACGGGTTGTGCACCACTGGTTTGTGACAAGTAAAATGTTACAACTGAAACCAATCACAATAGCGCAGCGCAAGCTACTGATTTATGACAAGTTTGGGTTTACAATTGAAACAATACGCGCCCCCAGCAAGTGATAATAATATGATGGACAATTTAGTGATATTTTTTTTGGAAACCAACCGGGTGATGAGATTTATAATGCGTTGCGTGTTTTGAGGTGGAATTGAAGCACGGAATTAAAATCTTTTAAAAAATCATTAATTTTAAATATTATCAATAAAGGTGAACATTTCTGTAATATTTTATTTATTAAGTATTACTCGTATTTTAAAAATATATCATACCCTGGTGAATATATTAATTATGAATATATTAAATGGGTATTATAAATGGTTTGGAGTAAAGTTTTGAAGTTGTGAATTCTAGTAAACCGGGTGTAATTTTAAGGTGGAAATAATATTGTTATAACTACCCCTATACCCTACCCCTACCCTTACCCCTACCCCTACCCCTGTCCACTTGCTATTAAGTATTCATAAGTTGTCCACTAATGTTTTTTATTAAAATTAAATAAATTAAACCATGATATTGTTTGGAACTCAGATCGTAGAACAAAACAAAATAGCATCGGGGTGTTCGAACTCGTAGTACCGAGCTCGAAATTGGAACGTTTTGTAACTGAAGTCGAATACTCTATTTTTGTTCCCAGTACGTTTCACTTTTAAACATAAATTTAACATTTTGCTCCCTCTGCTGACCTCGGAGGTCAAATTGAAGTATACCACTTTGTTACTGTTAAAAACCTATATTTTACTGTCTTTAATTCGACCCCGTAACCCATTCCAGCGCTGAGATAATGCGTAATATTAAAACAAACAAACATACATATACACTCGAGATTTATATATTAGATTTAATGTGAGTGAATACCGTACAAGAGTCCCAACTGCTCCCAACCGTCTTGAGCCAGTGGGACTATGGCATCCCCATTTGGGGTATCTTGTGAGGCTGAAGTTAGTGGGGAGGGAAAGGAGATGAGGGAGTGCCTGGCTATTAAGATCTGGCCACCAAACATAACTTAAGCCATTTCACGTATTAGAGTATCTTCCACTTTGGTCACACTTCAATTATAGCGAGTTTGATGAGAAATACGAGAATGATTGGTCACCCGCATTTGTGGTCTCTTCCTGTTTTTAAAATACTCCTGATGTAAATTCCTGCATCTTATTGATTTTTAAGTGTTTGCCTTTGCAGTATGATTTATCCAGTAGTTGCCGTTTCGCTGAATTGAATTGTTCAAATCTCTGGCTTATTTCTCTAGTGCATTTTGTTGTATGTACTCGTATATATGTGTACTTGTATATATGTATCGACTGCCATAATACGGGCATGTGCGTGGTTTGGCAGTCGAAAATCATCTAAAATCTTTTTATTCTTAAAAATTAATGAATAGAGAATATTTAAAAAATTGCACCGATTTTCCAGTTTTCGTGTTGTTTCGAGTCAGTCAGTAGTTTTTGTGGATAAATAATCACCCACAGGAGAACATTTGATCACAATGCTGTGGTAAAATAAATACCAACTTAATACTTTAACTAACCTAATCTGACCTTGATTGGCATAACTCATTCTTCCTTAGATCTTAAATTAATTGAAGCGTGATTTTTTAGCATCAAATTAATTTTGTGATTTGTGACGCCTCAATATTTTCTATTTGTTACCAAATATTATATTTGAGCCCCCAAAAATGGCAGTAGCTTGGTTATCGATTCCTCAAATTAATATTTCAGTATTTTAGATAATAAGCTTGAATTCAGAAGCGGCTTGTTACTTTTTATTGTGCCAAGATTGAAAAACGTAATTTTTGATGTTGTAGCCGAAATGAGTTTAAAAAAATAAAAATTTGCATGAAATTTTTCTAGATAAGGGGGGTCAACTAAGTAAAAATTCTTTATTTTTTCGAAGAAGAATTCTTCTTCTAGAAGGTTTTCACTTTGTGATGTCATTATGTATTTTAATTAAAACAAAATAACTTTGTATACATCACTTTATTAATATACAATATTACAACATGTTTCGTGAGCGATGCTCACATCTTCAGGTATCAATGTATACTGAAGTTAACAATTAAAATATAGAACAGTTAGATTTAAGTGGGGAGGGGTGGTAGGGGAAAGACAAATAACTAGGAAATTACAATCGTTAAAGGAAGGTGACAAAGGTATAATTAAGAAATCGTCAAGTTGTTGGAATGGTCATTAGAGTAGGAAGGCCTGGTAAGTGGGAAAATATTTAATATAGGGTTACCAAAAAAGTTTTTTTGTTTGTTGATTATATCAATTTTTAAATTATCGCTTTTTCTAATTTCTAGTATTTCTAAATTATTAATTTGTGTTGTTTTGTATCCCGTATGAAGTATTTTTAATCCTGTATCTATATCAAAAGTATGATCATTTTCTATTAAATGATCCGCAAATTCCGATTCACTGTTATTTTTTAATGCTCTAATATGTTCTTTAACTCTAATGTCGAAACTTCTGGTGGTTCTACCTATATAAAATGCATTACAGTCATGACAGTTGAATAATAATAATAATAAGAGTTAATTTCTATAGCGCAGTTTTGTGAAGGTTCACCTCAAGTGCGCTTTACACTAACTAACCTAACCTAATTGTAAAATAACAGATATACTATATAGTATATCTGTTATTATAATATATATACAATATGCAAATTAATACTATGACATACAATATTCATGAGCAGGTATTATAAAATAACAATTTAGAAACTAATGGTGTAAATAATCAAATATGTAGTAGGTACAAATAACAAGAGAAAATTATATACATGGTTTTTCACTGAATACTAATGAAATTAAATAACAAGGAGAGAAAACCGCAACTAAATAAGCTATGGAGGATTGAAAGAAAAAGAAAAAGAAAAAGAAAGAAAAAAATGTCCTGAAATTATGTTTCTACGTACATGAATTTATGTTTTATGTCGGATAGGATTTTTTGAATAATTTTGTTTTCAATACCCGTTTGAACTCTGCTAAATTCTGAATGTTAGCAATATTTGGGGGAAGCTTATTCCAGATGACCGGGCCCGATATACAAAAAGCGCGATCATAGTACACGGGTTTATTTGACCGAGACGGTTCAACTAATCGGTTAGCAGCATTCAAATCTGCTGACCTCAAAGAAAGCTGTCTATCACCTGGGTTTTGTCGGACACAGAGTTCAGATATATAGGCTGGTGCCTTTCCGTGGAGTGCTTTGAAGGTTGTTAAGCAAATCTTGAATTCTATTCTTTCAGGGCATCGAAGCCAATGAAGGCGATCCCTTAGAAGTGGAGTTATATGACAATATTTAGGCTCACTATATATAATTCTCGCCGCAGCATTGAAGACAGACTGGATCCTATTGAGTTGTTTCTGGGGGAGACCAGCATATGCACTATTACAGTAGTCCATACGTGAGACAACAAAAGAATTTATTAGTGTTTTAGCTGCATCAGAGGGAAGGCATCTACTGATTGATTTTATCTGCCTAAGATGGAAAAAGCCAGAACTTACCGCCTTTGAGATTTGCGACTCAAGAGATAGACAACTGTCGATAGTGAAACCAAGAAATTTAATTTCTTTAGAAGGAATGATATCAGTGCCCTGAATTTGAATCGGACTGAAATCAAGAAGGTCCTGCCTTCCGGGAGAAGATATCCAAATGAACTCTGTTTTGGTAGGGTTAAGTTTAAGTTTATTAACAGACATCCAACTTGATACTGTGTCAATGAAGTCAACAACCTCATTTTTTAAGATGTGTTTTTCATCCGGAGAACAAAACTTGAAAATTATACGATCATCCGCATAGCCCTGTGATTCAAAGCCAGCCGAGTGAATGAGGCGTTCAAGACGATTTGTATACAAAATAAAGAGAATGGGACCCAGGACGGAACCTTGGGGAACTCCAAATTCAATTGGAGATTCAGGTGAAGTACATTTATTGAAAATTACTGAGCTTATTCGTCCAGACAGGTAAGATGTCATCCATTTTAGCACATCACCCCGAACGCCAAATTCGGTATCGAGCACATTTAGTAGGATACTGTGATCCACCGTATCGAATGCAGCACTCATGTCAAGGATGGACACTAAACCCACTTTACCTGCTTCCATCCCAAGAATCAGATCTGAAATGATCCGCAAAAGAACAGTCTCTGTTGAATGAAACTGTCTATAGGCTGATTGATTTTTCGCAAACAAACCAGCAGAGTTCAAATACCCCACTAATTGTTTAGCTACAATTTTCTCTAGCAATTTGGCAAGAAAGGGTAAATTAGATATAGGCCTGTAACTATCCGCATTGTCAGCATCAAGATTTGTTTTTTTCAGTATTGGTGTTATTAGTGACTTTTTAAGTGTGCCGGGAACAAGTGAATTTTTTAAAGACCTCTGAATAATGCTGGTAATTACAGGCGCTATATCAGGGAGGCATTTTTTTATGAGCCAGGTAGGCAGAGGATCTTGAGCACATTGCTTATTCGGACAAGATATTATAGCCCGTGTTATATCCTCTATTGTAACATTTGAGAATTTTATGAAATCACCAGACAGTGGTCTTGGTGCAGTTATGGAAGGTGACCCCGCTCCACTAAGGGCTCTTATATTTTGAACTTTACTGTTAAAGTAAGCTGCTAGAGAAGCCGCTTCAAGAGAGGAGTCAGTCGGGGCATTGTTCTCTCCACAAACGGTTTTTAAGTGCTGCCAGAGCTTTCGCGGGTCCTTCTGCGAATCTATTTGATCACACCAAAAATTTGACTTTTTTTGTGCCACTTCTTTTCTGTATGATTTTTGTTCGTCAATCCATAGTTGACGATTGCTACCAGTTGGATGCTTCCTGTATTGTCGCTCTAATTTTCGCATTTCCTTCTTCTTCTTGAGACATTCAGCATCGAACCATTTGCTACATTTCCGTATGCGAGTTGAGTTTATAAACTCCCGATTTTTTAATACTAACATCACTATCTTTATTATTTAAAACATAATTCTTCAATTTGTTATTTGTGTAGAACGCTGGTTGAATACTAGTTGGAATATTTTTGTTTATTAATTTTGACCAATCATTATCTACAAATAAAATTCGACGCCATTGTTTATTTATATCCTTTGACCCTGGGTAAATATACTGCTTTATGTAACGTTGTTTGATTTTTTTATTTAATATTTTATCTATCAATTTAGTGGGATAATCATTATTTAAAGCTATCTGTTTGATAAGGTTTAATTCTAAATTAAAATTATGATCAGACAAAGGAATGGTAATTAGTCTATTAATCATAGAGTGGAAAGAAGCAAGTTTTTGAGAGAACGGATGATTTGATGAACTATGAATAACTATATCAGTGTATGTTTCTTTACGAAAAATATTGAAATCTATTTTATTATCCTTTAAAGTTAAATTTAAATCTAAGAAATTCAAACTCTTATTTATACCTATTTCTAGTGTAAATTTGATATTGTTGTGTAATTTATTCAAAAGTTTAAAAATATGTTTAATTGTCTTTCCGTCCCTAGCCAAATACAAAATATGTCATCGACATATCTTTTCCAACAATATATATTTTTTAACAAGAGCGCACCGCTATTGAAAATTTGTTGTTCTAAATTATTAAGAAAAATGTCTGCTATTAAAGGACTCGTACTACTCCCCATTGCCAAGCCATCCTTCTGTTTAAAAATGGTGTTATTAAACTGAAAATAGTTCTGTTTAAAAATAACTTTGAATAATAAATTTAAATCATAAATTAAGTCTTTAGATAAATTTGAAGCATTTAATAGGTTAGTAATGATTGTTTTACTTTCTTTAATTGGGATACTGGGGAATAAATTGACTATATCGAAAGACACCAACATAGCATGATTAGGGATTTCCAGTACTTGTAGATAATTAACTAATTCTAACGAATTTTTAACTGTATATGTTGGTTTAAAAACATTTGCATCAATAATTACTTTGTTAATAGTTCCTGCTAGTTTGTAAGTCGGGGCATTACAATTAGAAACTACTGGCCTTATGGGTTTATTAATTTTATGAATTTTTAATAGACTGTACTATTTTTTTTTTATAAAAAAATAAATTTGGCTCAACAACGTCAAAAATGTAGTTTATTTTTCAATTTTAGCACAATAAAAAATCAAGACCTGCCCCTGTGCTTGATTATTCAATATTTAGAGATATTACCTTTAAAAATCACATTCTAGCAGCAAAATATGAGTTTTTAGTTCTATAAAAATCTTATGTTGTCTGTTTAACAGGTTAGGTTTTTAGAGGTCGCAGGTTCAAATCCCGAAGTGCATAAATAATTTTTATTGAATTAATTTGAGTGATTTTATAATTAATTAAGTAAAAATAATATCATCGTCGTCAACGGGAAAATACCTCGCATGTGTTAAAAATGTTAATTGTTCAGGAGGAACTAAAAACTGAATGTTGCGAGTCACGCATTGTTTTTTATAACACATAAAAATATGCTTTGTAGTTTTAGATGCAACAATGTATGTTCTCAAATTAAAACCTAATAACTTGTTCAAAAAGTACAAATACCCATTTGTTTGATTTTACAAAAATTTAATTAATTTTCGTAAAGTCAACCACATGGGAGGTATTTTCATGTTGATGATGATATACTCGTACAGTATATTTGCGGCACGTTCCTAATTGGACACTCTCAATATCGCCTTGGTGAAAGACCACCATTAAGAATTAAAACGTTGCTAGAACTTCTTCTTCATTCTACCCCATCCCCTTCCCCTCCCCATTACCTTCAGTATCACAACATACCCCAATTGGGAATGCCTTAGTTTCACTGGCTCCAGATGGTTGGGAGCAGTTAGGACTTATGTGCGGTATTCAAATAATTTGTTTTGTTTAAAAAGATGTTGTGTAAAGGAGCCTTTTTGAGGAAAGGACAACAAACGAGATTAGTGAGACATTGTATGAAGTGTGAATGTTAAGGAGTGTGTGCTAGGACGGGGTTGTGTGGTGGTCATCCTATCCTTTTTGAAGCTGATACTTGGCTAGATGTTTTCAACAAAGCTTAAACGGATATAAGAATAGTTGGATAATAATTAATTAATTAAGTTAATAGTTTTAAAATGGTTGGATATAAATACGCTCACACTGAACACTGAGAAAACTAAATATGTCACACCAAGCATAAATATTACAGGTCAACCACATGACGATTTCTCTATTAAAATACATACATGTATAAATCCCAATGAATATTGTCAGTGCCCCTACATTGAGCACACTAATCAGATGAGGTACCTCGGCCTCACCATTGATCCACACCTCAAATGCAATCTTCATACCCAAATCATCGAAAATAAAAACCATGCACTTTTTCAGAACCATACGAAACTTTCTCGACTTACAACACTTGAAAATGATTTATTTTGCGGTCTGTCAATCTATTATTGAGTATGGTATCATCTATGGGGAGGTGGTACTTCATCTGCACTAGACCCAATCATAAAGGCATAGAAAACTATTATAAAAATAATCCTTAAGCTACCTTTAATTACAGACTCTAACTTAACCTTTAATATAATGAGAGTATTTGACATTCGGCAGCGCTAAAACAATCCTCACTCATCTTTATTCAAACAAAAGTAAATACTATGAAAAAAGACTAAACACTTGTATTACTAGAAATGCCAACAAAGATTTACTCCAAATTCCTGTAATTCATATTACTTTTGGGCAACGGAATTTTAGGTACTTTGCGATAAGAATTTACAACATTCTTCCGGTTAGCATAAAAAAAATCTGATTCACGAAAAATATTCAAACACAATGTAAAAAATTGGATTAAAAGTAATGATAGGGCATTTACCGGTGCACACAAATTCTAAATTATTGATTTAACGATATACAAAGCATATCTTAATTATAAGTGTATTTTCAAAGGTAATATAAAAGAATTTGCAAAAATGACTGCCTCAACACAGGCTAGCCTAGTGGGACGGGTTATGTGAAACTTCAACTATAACTGTTATTATATTATTTTCTATTTTACGTTTTATACCACTGTACACTTACACTATTATATTATACACATCTTTTAGTTATAGTTAAATTTAATTACAATAAAGATATTATTATTATTATTATTATCGGCCTACCTCTGGTTAGTTAGTTACTTACCTGAAATAAACATTAATTTCCACTTACAGCAAGCTGATCTTCTCGGAGGAGAGCCTGACGCGCCAGCCGGAGGAGGTGTTTGACATCATCTGCAAGTTGGGCGAGGGCTCCTATGGCAGCGTATACAAGGCGTTGCACAAGGAGTCGGGGCAGGTGCTGGCCATTAAGCAGGTGCCGGTGGACACTGACCTACAGGAGATCATCAAAGAGATCTCAATAATGCAGCAGTGCGACAGCCCCTATGTGGTCAAGTACTACGGGAGCTATTTTAAGAACACAGACCTGTGGGTAAGTGACATCATCAATCTGTCATTGTCACCACTGCTTCACAAAATCTTAATGGTGAAATCAAATCAATATACCATCCATGTTTACTTTATGAAGGATTGTAAGCTATCTACCGACCAACCGTTGCCGAGAGCAATTTTTGAGAGAGAGTAATTTTTTAAGTTTGGGTATGAATTATTGTGCATTGAATATGGCTCTTTTATTATCATCTTCCGCTGATTGTTTTACACAAACTGAATAAATCAGCGTACAAGTTGTAGCATCACTATTGCATGCTCGACTGTATCTCAGGATTCGTGGGTGAGACTGATGGATGAAGTACGGGGATGTGGTGATGTAAAACATGATACAGAAAAAAAACCCTATTCACAGGAAAGCATAGTCTTTATTGGCTCTAAAACCCCGATTATCATGGTGGAGAAAAGAGAAGAGTAGAGAGGAGGATTAAGTCAAAACGAAACGGTTTAAATAATAAATGATGGCTCTTGTGGTCAGATTCTTCTCTTCAGCATCAGGCAAGGCCGCTCCAGTCCTGATGCTCACCGATTCCCACGGTCACCTTCAGCGAAGTCTATGACGACTCTTCGGAAGCGCCATCCGCCACAGCTTCTTCCGTAGGGTTCAGACAATAGTATGTAAGGATGCTACCTTAGGTCCTGTTTAGTTGTCGATACAGCAACTGACCCTCGTGTCCGTTCATCACTCTGCAGGGATTTTCTTCAACGCACCAGGCACGCGTGGTTGGGTTTCATAACCAGGTACAGCTTTTCAGCCTTTATGGACTGCACGCCACTACCGAGAGCGCATCAAAACTGAACACATGGGGATGAAAAGGCCCTCAACTTAAAGCAACTCACAAAAAGTTTAATAATCAACAAAAACAATAAAATATTACCTACAATGCACCCACAGCCCTACTCAACTTCGGCAGACTTCCGAGAAATGAGTGTGCATTGCTCAAAATGAAGTAAATTTTGTATAGAAATTTAATGAAATCTCCTATTTCACGGTGTTGCCTGTTTTGTGTGTCTCTCTCTTTTCCTATACAAAATACGAACGTCGGCCGTGCGAAAAGTAAATGGCGCCCCTCAAGGCATGGCATCTAGATTGCAACGGTGCACCGCTTGAGATATGTTTTTGAGTCGGAGTTTGCTATTATTATAAATACAAATGTAGATGTAATGTGGGTGTCAAATTTGATTATTTTATAGACGTTTTGTTGATTAGCCAATGGAGGGGGAAGTGCAACATACATGGCTTAATATCCCAAAAACTATTAAAGATAACTTAAACCAACCTAACCTATTATTTCAACATGTTCTGTTTTGTCACTGTTACATTTTCATGGATTTTCTTAAATGAACCTGTTAGTTATCATATTAAAATGAATCATATTCGTTTTTCACCAAAATAACCAAGCAGGAGAGAGGTTTTGCATTGCTTGAAGTTCGGCGCAAGTCAGGTAACCTATATTTGAATTTTGTTCAAGATGTAACAAAAAATATTTCAGATTTTGGTTGATTGTCAAAACGGGGCAGTAGGGAAATATGTTTCGGTAGCATAATTATCTAGACCATCCTACCAGCGAGAGCAAGGTTCCGAGTTCGAGTCTTGGTCCCAACCTAATAATTTTTACTTTTCTGTAGGCTTTTCTAATTCATATTGCTAAAATATTTTAAATGTTGTTTCTATAAATTAATATCATATTGGAATGGTTTTGATATAGTGTGTGTTTTAGTGAAATTTCATGTATTGCATATGCAACATCTGCGTACGGGATTAGCCGCTGATGGGATCACATATGCCACAGCCGCGTATATCAGGTTAAAAGTGATTTTTACGTTTTTTCAATATAATAATTGTTTTATATTTTCAGATAGTGATGGAGTACTGCGGGGCGGGGTCGGTGTCGGACATCATGAGGCTGCGGAAGAAGACCTTGTCGGAGGACGAAATAGCAACAGTTTTATGTGATACCCTCAAAGGGTTAGAATATTTACATCTACGTAGGAAAATTCATAGGGATATTAAAGCGGGCAATATTCTGCTCAACTCAGAGGGGCACGCCAAACTTGCGGATTTCGGAGTTGCTGGACAATTAACAGTGAGTTCAATGAACATCCTTTATTTGCTTATTATGTGATTATTGTTGTCTGTCAGGTCCATCAAACTTAACCCACTCACTACCTATACCTTAATACGTTGACTGCTGACAACGCGGCTCACGTGTTTCAAAACAAATTTGTGCAGTGTCTTTGGCTCATTTGACATTCTCTCATTTATAAAGTACAGTTCACATAGGACAGGTCAAGACTGATTTTATGACTATTAAATTCTACATTTATTAATTTATTTTATATTAATGGTACTTAATTTAAAAAAAAATTCGGTTATTTAAGGTAAAATATTTCAGCAGCGAATGTGTTAACACTGTCATTCCTCAGGTACATGAAGAAAAAAAATATTATTTTATCATTACGTTATCATACAGCATGTATATATACTACACAAACTATGAGTTATACAACATGTCTCCCATTATATAGGGTGTATCAGTACATATCCGACATACTCAAATTTAACCAGAGATTCCTGTGCATATTTGGAGCTAAAAATTCAAATGCTATTTTGCTCTCTGATAATAATTTTAAAATTTAAAAAAAATTACGTCACACGTCGCCACTGGGTACATCACGTGATGCGCACTCTGTTTCGTTCCAGCAGCATCGTGCAGATGACACGGAGCGAGTATCACGTGATTGTTGCAACGTGTGGCAGTGTGATTTTTTTTTTATTGTTTTTAATTGAAAAAAAAATGTCATCGGACAGCAAAATGACATTTACGTTTTTTACTCCAAGTATGCTCAGGAATCGCTGATTAGAGTCTGTCGGGTACGTGCTGATACAACCTGTATATGTGACTACCACATTGAATTTAAAATGTAAATTTGAATTTTTAATAACTCATCCTAATTTAGAAATTGAAATGTTAATTTTACCAGTTTTAATAAAATATTTCTAGAATCACCAGAACTACATACAGATAGATCGATGCAGAAAAACATTTTCTGTGGAGTGAATTATAAAAAGTATGCTCATTGGAAGTGACGGTTACAGCAAATTTAGATTTTTCACATCTTAGTCTTTCTTTCTCTCTCTCGACGTGTAGATGGCTAAACATTTCTTCATATTATTTTATGGATGGTCCGAAAATTCGGCTATCATGGAGAGCGTTCATTTCTATGTTCCTGATCGTTATCTTCGTCACCGACAACATAGACTGTTTTATCTCCTGGCCTGCAGGACCAACTTGCCAATGGCCACGCCGGTGGGAAGGGCAATATTGCAGAATGGAATCGCTTCGGTTGTCAACATATTTTGCATCAATCTAGCAGTATTCAAACGGCAAGCTTTGTTGCTATTTGTACAAACATTTGTTCTTTATACACCATTTTTTTAAGATATTAATTTCAAATTGTTTTTCTTGCCTTTCGTTCTGAAATGTATTTATGCTTGTTGTTTTATTTATGACTTTTGTGTACATTGTTTTATTATTTTATTTAAAAATGCTTTAAAATGTTTTTTAAATAAAAAAAAAAATTTAATTGAATTTGATAATTGTGTTCCAGGACACCATGGCCAAGCGTAACACGGTCATCGGCACCCCCTTCTGGATGGCGCCTGAGGTGATCCAGGAGATTGGCTACGACTGTGTGGCGGACATCTGGTCGCTGGGCATCACAGCCTTGGAGATGGCGGAGGGCAAGCCGCCCTACGGAGACATCCATCCCATGCGCGCCATCTTTATGATCCCCACCAAGCCGCCGCCCTCCTTCCGCGAGCCCGATAAGTGGTCGCCCGAGTTCATCGACTTTGTCAGCCTCTGTCTGGTAAAGAATCCCACCGAGAGGGCCACGGCAGGCGACTTGTTGAATCATGAATTCATTGGTAAGTCTAGCCGGCCTCCTCATATCTTGTTATGAGATTCTTATATCCGACTAGTAAATACAGTTACTGTAACTAGTACTGTACTGGTAGAACATTGGTAAGTCTAGCCGGCCTTGTATATATATCTTGTTATGAGATTCTTATATCCGACTAGTACTTACAGTTATTGTAACTAGTACTGTACTGGTAGAACATTGGTAAGTCTAGCCGGCCTTGTATATATATCTTGTTATGAGGTTCTTATACCCGACTACTACTTACAGTTACTGTAACTAGTACTGTACTGGTAGAACATTTGAAAAACAACAATGTTTTATGGTTTCTTCTAATTTTTTCACTATGTTGGCCGGTACCCTAAATTAGAGGTGAATAATGAAATAATATTATTTTGTATCTGGGAAATTTATTTGAAACATTGAAACACTGAATGGTCCCTTCATCCCTTGATCAACTACTCACTCAATAAATAATAATATTGCTATTGAATCCCTTTAATATGCATTATCAATCAATAATGTTGTTTGTATCCATCAGGGGCGGCCAAGCCTGCGACAATATTAGGGCAAATGATCGCTGAGGCTCATCAGCTGAGGGAGAACCTGACTTACCGGAGCATGGCTGCCAATGCTGTGTCACAAATCAACAATAAAAACCACACTGAAGAATCTGTAAGTTCATTCAAATTATTCTCTCGGTAATTTTAGTAAAATATCACCTCAAGAGCTCTTTAAAATGCTTGAAAATATCTTAAAACCAGATATGAAAAATATGTTCTGTCCATCGATATATGAGTTTATTATTTCATTACACAACTCCCTATTAAATTCTATTGCCGCACTTGGAAAGATTAGCAGGCTTTGTTTGCTCGTGTGATGTAATCTGGTTGTGTCATAGGAAGCCGGAAAGGCACGCATAAGAAGTTGAAAAAACCTTTGTTACTCTAATGAAAAAAATACATCCAAATCTTTTTGACCGTAGAATGCAAGGGATGCAGAGCATCCACATAAAGGGACCACGCCTGGTAGGCACAGCTTTTCAGCCTTTAGGGACTGCACACCACTGCTCTATTTATTTATTTTTAGCAGGGAGATTTTATCTTTTGCCAACCAGTTAGTTAGTGAAGGTTTCTGGGGACAGTCATCTCTCTGTTTAAATTTTATTATTATTTTATATTTACGTAGCGCACAATAAGAATATGAGAAAATAGGAAACACTATTGTTGTAAATGACTGGTTAGTGGCTGAGTTGACAAATGCATTAGCTTCCCACCCTAGCCCCGTTTGTTCAACTCCCTTTGCTGGTAAAGTCCTTTGTCATCGCACAAGCAACATATTCCGCTTATAATGATAGTAGTAGGAGATTTTCAAATATTGTCAAGTTATTCGTGACCCGGGAACGTTTGTCTTTCTTTTTTAAGTAAAGAAAAAATAAAGATGTTGCTTTATTTTAACTTTATGTGGTGTTTTTCCTCCTGAAAAATGAAAAATATTTTGATTAGTGGTTTTGCCGTGGAAGCGACATGATTTGTATCCATAGAAAGATGGAAGAAGGGTATTAATTCGATTGTAAGATGTTTAATTAATACATATTATGTGACTGTTCCAGGATGACGACAGAGGGGACGGTTGTGGGACATTGCGCAATCCTGGCGGGGACGGGGCGGAGTGTGGCACGCTGGTGCCCGGGCGGGGCGGCACACTCCTTCCCGACCAGCAGCCTGACCTCGGCACCATGGTCATCAACAGTGATTCCGATGAACAGACCATGAAACGTGAGAACCTTTGCTAATTGCTTATGTGGAATATTTGCCCTCCTTCGGTTGTATGTTAGATGGGATAGTCGTAGCATAGGTTAATGTTATAGTTAACTGCGCAAAGATCATTATTTATAAGGAGACAGTCTGCATAGCTCCCGTAAGCACTCCCATTTTAACCTTATTTCCTTGACAGTAGTCCATTCAGTCCCTTTAATAAAGTTCACATCGATTGTCATTGAGTATTCAGCCATGTCTCCTGGTTTCACAACCTATTTTTCCTGGTATCTGAGCCTTCTTCCCATCAAGTAGGAATATCATAGGAAATGTAGATGTCACTACTGTAGCCCTGCTTCAGGTGTTTGATGGCTGTCGAAATAGTAATTCTTAGTTACCAGTTTAGCAGGTATCTACAGTATCATAGATGAATTACAGTTTATTCCATCCGCTTCACATTTCCTATGGCTATTGTTGTTTTCCACTCCCAACTGCTGCATATGTCTCCTGAGGTGGCAGTGTCCTGCGCATGGTAGTATGATGGAGATTGGTACTAAACCTAGTAATGGACATAGAATATAAATATTATAGGTATTCATATGTTATCTCCTTTCTTACGCATTCTTTTGTTATCATTGTCTGAATTCCCATTATATTTTTTCATTTTGATTTCAAATTTGATGGTTGCAGGGCATGACACTGGAACCTGCGATAACCAGCGCCCCAAATATCGTCCCCTCTTCTTGGAGCACTTTGACAAGAAGGAACCGGACCACATCATCATAGAAAGCAATAACTCTGAAACAAATAGTAATATAATGATGGTGGCTGCCAAGGAGAATAAGAATAATATGAATAACATCGGCATGATGCACCACCCCGCTCACAGAGAAGCCATGGACCCTCATCTGCCAACGCATAATTACAATCAACTCAATGAAGAAAGGCAGAGGTGACTTGCTCTTCTCTTTATTATTACTGAATTGATTAATAAAGTGGAAATGACAAATACTCTCAGTATCGCCCTGGTGAAAGACCACCATTCAGAATTGAAACGTTGCTTGAAATGGCTTTTAGCTGTATTTGGTGACCAGATCTGAATAGCCAGGTATTTCCCCACCTTCCTGTTCCCCCTCTCCTACTCCTTCCCCTCCCCAATACCTTCAGCCTCACAACATTCCCCAATTGGGGATGCCATAGTCTCACTGGCTCCAGATGGTTGGGAGCAGTTGGGACTCTTGTGCGGTATACATGTAAAAAAACAAAAAATGTCAGCGGGTAGGTAGATATTAGAAGCGAAACGAAACAATATTCGGTAGCATGAAACTGGGAAAAATTACTCAAATCCCCATCCTTTAAACAATGTAATGCATTGCATCTAAAATAGAGACCTTAAATTTTTGGGGGTCCGCGCACCTCGTTCCAATTCAGACAATAACTTATTTATCAAGTTTCTTCGGTAGTGGTGCTTAAATGCACCGATTATCCCTAAATCCAGGGGTTGCAGTTCACTCGTACAGTTAGGTGGAAAAAATGCCAACTTAACGTTCCTCAGTGTCAGGTTCGTGGGGTGAGCAGGGCACCTATCAAGGAATAACAATATTTTTCGATTCTTTACTCCCATCGAAGCGTCTAATGCAGTTAGCTGTCTGCTTCCAATCTTCAGCAATATCCAAATCAACACTTCGTGATTCCCCGCAAACTGATCTGTAGACCACATTATGCCTCTTTTGAAACCGATCTATCCATCCATTTGATGCAGTAAACCCTTCAATATTCAGTCGATTGGCGATGTGTAGCGCCTTTTCACGAATGATTGGACCGCCGACGGGAACATTGCTTTCCCGCGCACTGACGAACCACTCTTTTAAAATCTCTTCCAGTTTTTCATATTTCGATGTTGTTATATATTTTCGTTTTTTCGCCATGAGACCACATTGAATGGCACTTTTTTCGATTGATTCCCGATTTTTTATTATTGTAGCCAACGTAGTGATAGGTATTCCCAAATCGCGCGCCAGCGAAACTCGAGAACCGACGTGTTTATCCACTTTTTCGAGAATGTTCCTTTTCTCTCGCACTGACAAAGCTTTTCTTTGTTGAGACATTGCAAAAAGGAAGAAAAGATTGTAATAAACTCGTAATAAACGAATAAATCAAATAAAAAACGTAAATACTGTGTGTAAATGATGATCGCAAATAACTTCAAACAGAAAGACGCATCACAAATCGAGTTGAAAACCGAACAGGAAAATCGGAAAATCCAACTGGACAGATCAGATGTTATAACATTTTACAAATCGCTAAAATTGAAAGCTGTCGGCCAATCACGGCACGGCAGATAAAAATGTGACAACTGCGCCGGTGCATTGTCATGTGTGCGTCCAATCACGGCACAGATAGCTAAAATTGAAAGTGGGCGGCCAATCACGGCGTTTCGCCCCGTACGGCCGACCAATCATGGCACGACAGATAAACATGTGTCTTCTGTGCCCACTCATTGTCAGGCGCGCGTAAATCACACATTTTGAATATTTTCAATGTAAATTGCGGGAAAAAAACGTAAAAATCGGGTAATAAATGTACTAAAATACATCGGGACTGAAATAATAACACTTAATTGGCGGGAAAACGTTAAATCCGGTGACTTAAAATACGGGTTTCACTGTATATGTAGTGGAATTGCAAAATACATATTCACGTACCTGTATGTCAGATATTGAGTTTCTTTATTCTGAAATAATTGACATATTGCTTGTGTTGCAGGTTGGAGGCTGGAGAGATGACACCGCCCCTCCCCCCACCTCCTCATCCCATCAACTGTCACCATGACAACAGCCAGCCCAAGTTCCAGAGAAACTTTGTGGATAGCACTGATTTTGAATTTGTAAGTATAATATTACATACATATACATTATCATGCATCGGGAATGCAGTATGAAGGTTGGTTACAATTTCCCTGTCAACTATGCCTTCCGTAGAAGATAAATAGTTATAGACAGTGAAAGCACCCATTAAATCAGTTGACTATTTGCAGTTGAAATTCCTCACATACGAAGAGCTCCAGGAGAGGATGTCCAACCTGGACTCGGAGATGGAGCGGGAGATAGACGAGCTGCACCGGAGGTACCAGACCAAGCGGCAGCCCATCCTGGATGCCATGGACACCAAGAGGAAGCGCCAGCAGAACTTCTAGTATCCCCCAACCAAACAAACCAGCAAGGCTCAATACTCGATACGTATCAAATTAATCAATATTGTGATTTTGTCAGGAGTCCTTCACGCTTATTTGATACTCAATATCATTGGATTCAGGTAGATTACCTATTCATTAAGATGTATAAATAGCTTTCAGCGAGATTGTGTTGGAACAAATGTTATAAAAACAAGAAGGTTACGATTATGAAAATTTTACTTTATTTAATGCAAGCATTGTTGATCGTTACATTTATTTATCTTGCAGTGAAAATAAAAAAAAAGATGGATTGTTGTGAGATGAATAATATATAAATTTTACCAATAAAATACCATTGAATCTATTATTAAGAACAATGGAAAATTGTACAAAGTCAAATGAGTGAAATATTACAAAACTTCTAATACGTATTCACAGATCAATACTCTGCTACCCCTACCCCTACATACTGATATATTATATTTTGTAAGATTGTTTGAGATTTTGATGGGTTATGAATGCGTGACAGTAGTTATAATAACACGTGGTACTAACCAAACAATAAAGTGAAACATATTCCCGATACCTAGTAATAATACATATTAAACTTTTTGAATTTCCTTATTTCCACAGTAAACTTATATTATATGTATATTATGTACAAACTAAGTTGCCACCGTGGATCTACCATATTTTGTTAAGCCACGTGAGATGTCACGAAATTGCTATGACCTCAAATTGCAAATATAAAGTCTCTCATTGCATCGCTTTCATTTCATTTCTTTTCATTTTGGATGGAAGGAATGCACACTAAGGTTTTTTATATCTGCAGGTTATAATTTTTAACATTTTGAAATTTGTTTGTATGATGTTATTCCAACTTTCCACTTTTGAACAATCTATTAGAATTTCAATAACAATTTTAAAAGCTCGGCTTATGTATTCTTACTCTGTTGTAGAGGTTATTACTTTATATATATAAATAAATGAGAAGGAACAACTACTTATGTCACTCCATACTGTCACGCCATTAGGCTGTGTAAGGCCGGGAATACACGGGCAGCATCTTGCTGCTGCTCCCAGCAGTTCTCAAATTTTCATAAATAACTTATACTGAGCGGACACACAGCAGCACACTGCTGCCGACCCCGGCAGCGCAGCTACTTTTGTATGAAAAATGAGATGTGACTGCCAGTAGCAGCAGCAAGATGCTGCCTGTGTATACCTTGCCTAAGGTTCACTGTGAACTGTGATTTGGGAGATCGGCTATGTCCATCTGATTGACAAATGCGTAAATTGCAACATTTTTATGTACATACTAATTTTGAAGTACACATTCGCATTTTGCAATAGAATATGAAAGGCTATTGCAAAATGAACTGAATACTTCACTACAAGAATGAGTTCTCTGGCTTATTAAGAATACACATATTATAAAATATGTTTTGTAATATATATTATTAAAATAAATCCCCATTAGATTATTGTCACTTCGAATCCATCACTGCGTCAGTCATCCGAAAATGTCACTTGACGTCAGCAATAATTCTACTTCGGTAGAAATAAAGTAATTTTTTTTACAATGAATGGGAATTCGGGGAACAGCGGTAACAGTATCACTGCAAATCTCTAAAGCCCTCCCAATGCATAAAATTCCCGCTTCAGTTGCAGCGGCTTGTAGTCTTTTTCAAATACCAATCCTAACAAACCAAGCAGTCTCCCTAAACAATCATCCTTTTATTATTTAATGTGCAGTTTAAAACTTTTATTATATGTACATAATATGAGGGTACAAAAGCAAAGCCAGCAATCTTCCACTATCATGTTTTTGAGAAAAAGGCAAAAAACTTGTAAATATTCAATGGGATTTCATCAGAAGCTGAGTAAAGTACATCATATAGTATTTTGATATTTGAGATTATTCGCATCCTCAAATTTTGTTCAACGCAAGATAAATAACCTTTTAATCCGGAGATTGCTGCTTTTGCTTCATACAGCATTGATGATTGCTATTTGCTACAAAACTAAACAAAAAACCGCCATCCTGGTTTTGTGTTAATTGGCTTCAAGATATAAATATTCTTATAACTCAATAAAGGGTAATTAAATAATAAAAAAAGTTTTTTAAGATATGAAAATATGATCTAGGATAGGCATAAAAATGTATTCTATATATTATTATTTATAGATTTTGTTTCCAATTATCAGAAGTGACACTAGGTTTGCGGGTCTATTTTGATGACACTGGGGTCGGGTGACAATCTATCTTCAATAATTCTCGAAAATATTTGTTCGGAATACACTTTTACATACTTTAAAACGTAAAAAAAAAAACACAGAAAAATCATCGTCAACTACCACTCCATGTCACATGACATTTGAATTTGGTTGGTCGAAATGGAGATTGCTGTGTTTGCTTTTGAAAGAACATGGAGATTGCTACCTTAGCTTTTAATACATACTTTGAAACGCGGTTTTTGATATGAGATAGTTGAGTTTGCAACTGATCATTGAATTTACTAGGTTCACAATTTGAATCTCTATAGAAATGCATTCACAACAATATTTTCGACATTTTGGAGATTGCTGCCTTCGCTTTTGTACCCTTCATATGTGATAAGACAGTTTTAGGCTGCCTTTAATTGTAAAATGGTTTATTATTGTCTCCTAAAAATTGGCCAAATAGGATTTACGCTAAGATGGATCACATCGACGATATGTTCTAGTGAGGTTGAATAACAAACTCATAGCTCTACAAGCTGATTCTGTCTCTATTCGAATTAAGCTCAAGATGTCGCATTTAAAATATGTATCTTATATGGCCTTAAAATGATTGCTTACGTATTTTATATCATTGAATATTTGTAATTAACAATATGCACCTTAATTGAGTGAGTCGTTGGATTTCTGTACATACTCCATATTTTTCTATTGTGACTAAAACATAATAATAATAATATAGGGAATATAATTAATGAATATGTACCTACTTTATTTAATAAAAAATTATCAGAAGAGATTCTAGATTTGTACTTGTCAACGAACGCAGAATATTATGGAATTTATTACGCAAAGGTCAGAGATATAATCAGTCAACCTTCACTAATCCAACCAATCAATCCCATGTTGGAAACCTTCGATGACTTAGTGCATTTTTTAATTAAATACATGTAGGAAAAAATACCTTAAGGCTTGGTGCACACGTCACGGTTCTTTTCGCTGCAGTTTCGCAATTCAAATATCAATTTGCGGCGGTGTGTGTGTGTGCAGCGCCACCCCATCTAGCTAATGGTATCCCGCGCACTAACTAATTTCAAACTCTGACATCTGTGTATCAAGCAATGGGCCTTCCACACAACTGGTTTGCCCGATACTGACTAAAGCCGCAGTGTCGAAAGATTCAAATATCCCGTTGTCCTTTCCTAAAGTTGGTAGGCTTGGCTTTAGGAAAGGACGACCGGACGGTCGTACCTTTCCATGCGGTGGCTTTAGTTAGTATCGGGCAAACCGGTTGTGTGGAAGGCTCATAACATTACTTACATGTGTACATAAGTCCAGTGGAGTGCATTGCTCTATGACCAAAGGTAGGCTGTGTGTAGTTTTCAAGTTTGAGTAAGAATTGTGCATTGAATATTTGAAATTCTCTATTATAAATATTATCCTCCACTGATTGTTGTGGCCAACTGAATAAATGGGTGTACAATTTCCTTATCTATTTGTTCTTAAAATGTTTTTTTTATATTATTTTATTTTTATGATTAATTTTTCTTAGGGTAGGCGCAGCTTTTCAGCCTTTATGAACTGCACACCACTGCATAAGTCATGCTTACCAGTATCATCTCTCAAAGGCAATGTTTATCTTGTCAGTTGGTTTTAAAAAAACATGAATAATTTTCCCGGTCATTGCACTGTCTGCGATAGATGTAGATTTAGCTTCCCTATATGTATTTTTATGTGGAAGGATATTTTGCTTGTGCGAGAATCAGCTTTGTCCAACAGTCGTGATATCGACTGCTCCGAATTAAACTATGCCAACTCAAACCAGCCAAAGTAAAAGGACCATTTGTGTTGAGACCATTGATATGCCAAATCTAATGTGTAGTTATGTTATGTACGTTTTGATAATGCTACTTTATGATGATAGAAGTGTTATCAATGTACTCGTACATATGTAATTACATTTTAGATTTGTTATCATAGTTGATAAGTTGTATTTGTTGAGCAGTTCCGTTGAAAGTTCGCCATTTTGCTATCAGATCTTTTACCTGTTCTCTTTTTATAGTCTACTTGGACTTAGGATTCAAAGATGCTTTCCGTATAAACACAGTTTTATAATGAAGACCTCGAACAGGGATATGTATATCGACGGTCCCAACGTAAGGTGTCGTATCTGCAAAATTTCTATTTTTGCTTTATTGTCTTAAAACATCCAATTATACTGTGTATATATTTTAAATGATGCCAAAAATAGTTTGGAATGAAAATGATCAAAACTGCATGATGCATCTGGCGTAAAAAGTTGAATCTAACTTTGTTTTCATTCTTCTGTAAACCTCGCAAAGTGCAGATTCGACACGTATCACGATAATATGACCATCGATATGTATAATAATTGTACATTTGTTGAACAATGCAAATGCACTTTTTTTTATTTGACTCCCTTAATTTTGATGTTTTTGTTTAAAGACAAAGTATGTGCGGATTAAAAAAAGTATTTTTACACCGTGTTGAAAATATTTTGTGATAACATTGCCATTTGACAAATGTGTGTATTTTTATAAATCATGATCAGAAAAGTGGTATGTGTAATGTCTAATGTAGAATATTTATAAAGAATTGTGTATTTATGTTGTTGCAAGAAAAGAGTGGAATCTCCTAGCAAACGAAATTGAATTAATCATTTAACTTCTTAGTACAACTGCTATTTCCTTATAATATTATGTAATACGACATGAGAAATGTGTATATCGCGACAAATGTCGCCATATTCAATAAATACTTGATTTCATCAATAAACTTATTACATTTATTTACACAATACATCATTATACCATTATATATAGATAAATACACGGATTATTATACACATTATGCTTGTAAATTATCTTTTTTACCAGGGAAAAAACTCTAATCCAGCTAAAAGTTCCTCAGAATGAGAGGGCTACTAGTTACTACAATATATTAATACACACACAAACAAAATTATTATGTATTTTTAAAAAAAATTTAAAATTTTTATATGAAGCGGTAACTTGGTGATGTGACATTATAATTTATAAAATAAAACAATAACTTTGTTTTACATCACTTTTATTTATACTTTAGCCGACTGGGTTTCGCTACTGCCGTAGCTTCTTCAGGGCAGTATACAACTAAACTATGAACTAAGATGCACATGTGTTATGGATTGATACAAATAGGCTAGTGAAGGGCCAAGGGTGGGAGATCAGCAGGTACCTGCTGACCGGGAAGGGAATGTACTTTTTTTATTGGGAATAATTTAAAGATTGGACTTTTATTTAAATTTATTTGATTGCCCGGCGTTCTATGTAGGCAAAACGTCGCGTAATGTTAATATCCGTGTAAAAGCACACTTAAGATGTCTAAATAATAATGGTTTCTCCGAATTTGCTAACCATCTCTTAGAAACAGACCACACATTCGATAAAAATACAGGCACTAGTTTACTGCATAAAAATGTAACCGGTATTCGATTAGATAACTTAGAAGCATTAGAAATAAGGAAAGCAAAAAACACTAATAGTATACTCATAAATAATCAAATAAATTTAAATAAAAGTCAAATCTTTAAATTATTCCCAATAAACAAAGTACATTCCCTTCCCGGTCAGCAGGTACCTGCTGATCTTCCACCCTTGGCCCTTCACTAGCCTGTTTGTATCAATCCATAACATATGTGCATCTTAGTTCATAGTTTAGTTGTATACTGCCCTGAAGAAGCTACGGTAGTAGCGAAACCCAGTCGGCTAAAGTATAAATAAAAGTGATGTAAAACAAAGTTATTGTTTTATTTTATAAATTAAAATTATTATGTTTTCAGATCAGAACCATGATAAGGAAAATAATATTATCAAATTTCTAAAACGATGAAAATAAATACCTCATAAAATAATCAATATTTGAGAGGGTAAAACGTTACTATAGTCTGACATTTAATAGTAGAAAAAATTTAAGGTGATTCGATTGTTTAAAAGGTTTTAAATGATAATACCAAGATGGTGGGTGCATAGGTAAATGAAAGTAAGTTTTAAAAAGCACAATGGTCCACGTGCATATTTGTTATTTCAACCAAACGGTCTTCAGAAATTAGTGGCACTTTCCGAAAGGAGGGGATTCTACATCATATTCTAATACAATTTCATATTAAAACTTTTTATTATTTAATGCTTTATAGAAAGCTCATTTTTTTCTTTCTTAAATATATGCATCAAAATACTCACTTATCAGATGTTAAATTAAAATAAAACAAAATCTAATTCATAGTTAAAAAAATGTTATGATCTAGTTATGTTGTATTGCTTTGTTTTTTTAAAACGAATTATCAAACTCGAATGTGAAATTTTTTTATGTAAAGAATAAATTTCTATGACAAAGTGAGTAGCCCGGTATTACCATAGTAATGAAAAAATTTATTTTGACATTATTAAATTTCTACTTTTTATTGCTAAACTGTATGTACATATTGTGATATGTAAGCTAGAAGCCATGATAATTCATTAATAAAAACATACAGGCGCCCTGGAGGTGATTTTCCCACAAAACGGCACTATAGAACTAATCCAATTATTATTATACATAATAAATTATTGTGTTCTTAAAAATGTGTCTGTTCAGTTGTGTGTGTATGCGCAAAAAATGTTGTGTCGGGTCATTTGAGGCTAAAAGTGAGTTTCGATATTTTTTCCTGTTTGATTATTTTTACTGTCAGCGTATTGATGGAGTGGAATACCTTATCTCAGCTAATCAGTAAATGTGAGTAATAAATAAAGGGAAAAATGAATGAAAATCAGAATTCATACCACTAACACTTAATACATATATAATTGTAACTGTAATTATTGGAATAAATAATACATCTAATAAAATTAAAATAATTATTTAGATGCTCATGTAAATATAAAATCTTCATCCAAGGTAACTTCTTGAGGAATTTGAAAGAAGTCAACCGGAAGTGGAGTGCAGTGAGTAGATTGGTAATCGACTAGATGTTTCCCGGCTAGGAAGAACACCTTCTTGTTCTTGTCAGAGTCCCCGGGGTGGTCCTTGGAGGTAAACACGCTTAGGGCAGGTCCTAGCAACCCCAAGTAGTTCCTCAGTACCTTTACCTGCTCCGGTTCAAACACCTGAGGATATCGGTGACTTAAAACTTTCACCAGTAAATCGTTGCCACGGTTCGTGGACAGTTTACCATCTTCCAAGCAAATGATTTCATCCATGGTACGCCTTACGAATTTTATAGGTCCAGAGTAAGATTTTAGTATTTCAGCGATATTTAGATCAACGTGGCCTCGAATAACTTCATTGACTATCATTTTCCAAGAGGAAGGCATGCGAGCCATCGCCAAAGGGAGTAGGTCATCAAATGTGGCGTCCAAGATGACTCCTTTAATATCGGGATATTGCACGGCTGCCCAGGCAACCGAGTAGCAACCGATACTCCATCCAAACAGAACTATATTCTCAGGGAGAAATCCCAACTTGTGAATGGCAAACTGCATGATTGCATCCATGGCGTACCTCTCTTGTAGGGGATAAGGTTGCCCTGTACTTCCGGCGAAGCCCGGGTGGTTCCAGCCCAGCACCGAGTAGCCTGCCTCCAGAGGAGTGGTCATGATGCCGATTTCGTAGAAGCCTGCATTGCCTTCTGAAGTGATGACGAGGGTCTTTCCGTGAGTTGTTGCTTTTCTTTTATCGACAAACATACAGTCGATGTCATTGTCGTCCCTTGTGTGCACTTTGAAGCGTTGTCCATTGTGTTGCTCCACCAGCTTAATTCTTCCTTCCAACAAATATTTATTAATGGTCATTTGAAGCAGAGAAATAGACCCTGGATATATAATTTTCAATGCAAAACTTCTCATGGCTATTTCACCGATTATATACATTGGAATTCCTTTCCAGTTCCGCAATATCCGATTGGGGGGCTTGTAATAATCTATCCCTTTAGTTTCTTCAGCGACCTTACTGTTCCAGTCCACCGGCCAATAATGAAAATCAAAGTCATATTTTCTGTGTGGAACAGCTGTGTTGGATTTTGAGTCGGACAACACCCGAATCAAAATCCTTGTGAAGTCTCGGTAATGAGGATTAGTGGCCCTGCCATAGGCCCTCATGCACAGTGAAGCAGTCACTACAAGTCCTAAGCCTGCCAACATTTTGATCAGGGGAGTCGAGAGTGTATTTCTTTCTAAGTGTTCTGATCTATACAAGTAGAGTATTATAAGCGGTGAAGTGTAGACAGTGATCTTCCAAATAATATTAAGGGACGTGATGACTTGATCACCCCATTTCTCGAAATTGTTGGGGTTATACAAATTGTCCATCGACCCATCGCCATGAATTTTACACAAGCGAGGTCCAAATAAATACGACCAAATATTTTTAAAAGGTAGAATCATTGCGAAATGATTAACTCAGATTCGTCAATAAAGTATCACTTAATACTAAAGTAAACTGATGTCACCCGCCTTAGCTTTTAATATTTAACAAATTCAACAACGACAACTTCGACCTGTCAAATGTCAAAAAAACAGGGAAAAAGAATGCTCTTTCAACCTAGTACGAGAGGCTAGAATACTGACAAATAAACAAGTAGCAAGAAGTGAGAATAGAAGTTAGACATACAGCCTGGCAGAATATAGGGTACATGCAGTATATGTAATATAGTGTTTTCAATGCATTTAATATATGTAAAAAAAATAACTCAACTCGAACATCGTACTTAAAAACCTCAAAAAAATTTATTAAATTAATTAATTCACTTTTAAAGATTGATATATCCTTTTGTAATACCTATAAGAATGACTAAATTCACAGACGTACTTAGTTTCTAAAATGTGCATTTTAGGTAATAATAATTCCCAGACTAGATCGGCCATAAAATAAATTAGAACAAAGGATAGCCGAGCCTATTGTAAAGTACTACATCGTAAAATAAACCATCCTTAATTACTATTTTAGAAAGTCGGCAATTCCTTTGAGATTTTACGGGACAGCAATAAACACCTCAAAGGAAATGTGCCGCCCGGCGGAACGGCCCGCTGAACAATGCGGGTCATAGAGGGATACCTACAGGTAGGCGACAGGGGCTCTCTGACGAGGGACAGTCGGGTTCAGTCTTCTGCGCAGGAAGACTGAACCCAACTGTCTCGCTCCTGGGAGAGGCCGCTCAGGTCCTCTGACGACGAGTGAATTTTACGTTTCCATCCGAGAAGGAAGTCCGATCTCCGCCCTTCGGAGATCTACGGCAGAGTCGCCCAAGCTCTGTACCGCGAGTGAACCCCGGCTTCTGCCCAGGAAGTTATTGATCTTCGCCCTTCGGAGATCAAACCCCGGAGACCGCCCAGGCCTCTGATTATCGCCGCGTTTGTACCTACTCCCGATCCGGAGGTACTTGGATACCTAGTGCGAACGCGAGGACTCTGCATACAAAGCAGCCACTGGACCCTGGACAGCCATCTGTAAAGGAAAGTGCCTCTGACTCTCATGATAATTCTTCCACCCTGTCAGCCAAGTGAATCTCTAACTTTAAGAAACAACTTTTTCGTACAAATAAGCCAGTGAACCTCTAATTTTAAGAATACAACCTTTTATGTAGATTTAACGAAGTAATTCGTTAATTTTAAGTACAAAGACTTTACAAGTAGATTTAAGTACTTGCCTATCTAGTATTATTGAATTTTTGTGTCTAATTAAGATTAACCCTAGTTTAAGACTAACCCCACGACTATCAAAATAAATGACTTGTTATAACTACCTAAGATTGCTTTTCAGTTCCTAACTTTTTTTGCGTTATTCCTAGAATTATACCCACTACACTAACCACCGTCTTATCAATTTGTATGAAAATTCGAATATCGATAACGAGACATGATCGGCTAGCAAAATTTGACGTCACAACGCGCTCACGAGTCCAACGTCAAGTAGTTTTTGTTGACAGTTGCTGGTTTGAATAAGTTTGATAAGGCCATAATCATTTAGTTACGCATCCTAAACCCATTTTTTTGTATATAATATATATTTTAAATACATACTATCATGACAGACAGTGGTTTTCTACAAGGGCAGTCTGATAATTTGTCAAAAATCGACGCGATTATGATGGCAGTTTTCTTTTCGCAAATTGATTTTTTTAGTGCTGAAATGCGAGGCGTTAGAGTTTTACGGTAAGTAAATCATTATTTGATGAGTATGCAATGTTTCATAATGTATATTGGATTTTCAAACTATACTTTTATTAAAGTAATACGTTTTATATCTTATGCTAAATAAATCTAAAGTATTTACTTTTTTGACAGTTGTAAAACCTAACCACAATATGTTTGAAACTGATTTTCAGTATAGTATAATATTTAGGTCTGTGAAATAGTACAAATAAATATTGTGCCTTTT
>JAHDVE020010188.1:0-78216 GCA_022606495.2 Halesus radiatus
ACGCGACGTACCAGTCACCCATCCAATCAGGTCCCTCACCACGGCATGTTCCCTCCCCCCGCGCGGGGAGCCAACGATCCCAGACAAATCTGGTGACGATGGAGGATTTCTCGTCTTCCGAGTGTTCGGATATGGAAGAAAACATACCCTTCACTAGAGTTGAGGGTCGCAAACGATCTCGCGTGGCCTCAGGAGGCTCCCTGACCCCCGTCAATTCTCCCAGGGCTTCGCCCAATCCTAAAAAAATGATTTCGTATAGGCGATCAAGATCGCCCTCACCCATAACATCAACAAATAAATTCGCACAACTAAGGTCGGACTCGCCGACTCCGTCGCCCTCAGCCCCAGCCCCCCAGCCCTCCGTGGTTGCCGGAACCTCGCCGCGTATTGCACGCATTCCTCCAATTGTCCTTCACAGGAAATCGGAGACAAGAGCTCTATTTAGAGCTCTTGAAGATACGGGAATCGACTTCTCAGCTAAAAATATGGGGAACGGTCTCCACATCCAAACGAAAACACCGAAAGATCATTCAGCTGTAACAAGGCTCTTGATAGCCAAAAAAATCGAATTCCATTCATTTAGGCTCCCCCAGGAGAAACCCCTGAGGGTTGTACTGAGGGGTGTCCCCGAGGACATCCAGACGGATGAAATCAAAGATGAACTCATCCGTTCATATCCTGTGATTGCAGTTCACCGGATGAAGGATGGCCGCTCAAAGAGGCCTATCCCTCTTGTCCTGGTCACGCTCGAAAAAAACGACGCGGCTAAAGATATTTTCAACAATCTAACGTCACTATTCCGCCTGAGAATCCAAGTGGAATCTCTGCGAAATAAAGCGCGAGTGGGGCAGTGCTTCCGCTGCCAAACCCACGGTCACTCCGCGACGTGTTGCCATGCCAACGAACGTTGCGTGAAGTGTGCCGGACCTCACAGATCCTCGGAATGCAGGAAACCGAGAGACACTCCTGCAAAATGCGCATTATGCGACGGGGCCCATACGGCCAACTACGGAGGGTGCCCGGCTAGGCCTCAAAACCGTAATTTCAATAGAAATAAAAACTCAAACTATCAACAAAACTACAGAAATAACAGGGATAACCACCGTCAGGGTTACTCAAACCCAATCCCCTCCAATACCCACCGGCGCGAACAACCAAGTCGTGAGTTAAATCAGCCCCCACGGGCCCACCCAATCAGGCAGGTAAATCCGTCAGCTTCTCTGGCTGAATACCCCCCTCTTCGCCCTACCAACCAATCCATCCCTAACCACCCAGTCCCTAATCCCCCTCGCAAGTGGCCTGAACCCCACTTTTACAAGCCCCGCTTCTCTCACCAGGAGAAGAAGGCTCATACCAGCCAATCCTCCAGCCAGCAATACCGGCTGGAGAGAGAACCGGAAGCCGACCAAGCTTCTCAGGGCACTTCCACTGCCCAGTTCCCTCCTCCCCCCCCTGACCCTGTCCACATTAAAGCGCTCATAGAAAAAGCGACCGAGCTCCAATTCACAATCCAGCATGCCACCGCGGCCCTGGCAACTATCCAAGCTTATCTAAGTGCTCATAATGTCTAGACACCATCCAAAAATTGTCAACTTGCAGACAGCCTATTGGAACGCCAACGGGTCTGTCAACTCACATCGTGACGAGATAATTGAATTCCTGCACGAACACAGGATCGAGGTATTTTTAATCAATGAAACGTGGCTAAAACCATCACGTAATTTCAGGTTACCCAATTATATCACCTACCGTGATGACAGACTCGGCAATAGAGGAGGCGGAACCGCCGTCCTAGTAAAAAACAATATTGATCACCGTCTAGCACATTCATTCTCCAATAAAAATATCGACTCCACCTCGGTAATAATAAACACTTCTTCAGGACCTCTTAAACTCATTTCCGTTTACGTGCCACCAAATCGCCAATTAATTCCCTCTGAAATAGACAAACTGCTAGAAGAAGATGTCCCTACCATAATAGCCGGGGACATGAACGCTAAACACGGATCGTGGCATAGCCTTCAAAATAACACAAAAGGGAACGTACTCGCAAAGTACGCGAGTACGAACTCCATCGTTGTCGACGCGCCCGATAGACCCACGCTGAATCATCACAACGGCAGGCCGGATGTGATCGATATCATCGTTCTTAAAAATACAAGCCACCTACCCTCCCTCAGAGTTCTAAACGAATTATCCTCCGACCACGATCCGGTTCTTCTAACATTAACAGGAGGCTCAAATCCACTGGTCCCGGACTTACCTATAAAAACAAAAATCAACTGGAATAAATTCAATGAACTAATAAATAAAAACATAAAAATACCGACGTCAATTCCCGACGAAATAACGTTAAATGTTGCCACTTCAAATCTGATTCAAGCTATAAAATCATGCATCAACGAGGCGTCCGTTTAGATTCCCAACGAAACAACTCACCACGGAATACCAGAAGAGATCAAAGATCTTATTAGGGAGAAAAATCTTGTTAGGAAAGAGTGGCAAAGATCGTGCAATCCCATAGTAAAGCAACATCTAAATCGATTAAACAGAGAAGTACGCGACGCCCTCAGCGAACATAGAAATGAGCGGTGGCACGAATTCATAGAGTCATTAGAAGACGATAAAGCAGCGTACTGGAAGCTGTCTAAAACTCTCAGGCGCCCAAAAAGTAAAATCTCACCGCTTCAAGGCCTCAACGGAAAGTTATTCTCCTCTGCGGACAAGGCCGAAGCCTTCGCAGACAGCCTCGAAGCGCAGTTCACTCCCAACACAGACCATGACGATCCAGCCTTCGTTAAAAAGGTGGATTCAAAAGTAGAAGCAATTTTAAAACTCGATCCTCAGGATAAACCGATCAGGTTCACCACTCCTAAGGAAATAAATAAAATTATTAAAGATTTAAAAAAGAAAAAAGCGGCCGGTCCTGACGGCATTTCTAATAAAATCCTGAAATATCTTCCTAAAAAAGGCATCTGCGCCCTGACTGCAATCTGCAACACAGCACTTCGGCTGCGTTGCTTTCCAAAGGCCTTTAAACAAGCTGACGTAATTTTAATTCCAAAACCGGGCAAGGATCCATTATTAACGGAGAACCACAGGCCAATAAGTCTTCTTCCCTGCCTAGGTAAGGTCCTGGAAAAAGTAATTCTCATACGTTTAAACGCATTCACTCAGGATAGTAAATTCTTGCCAGACTTCCAGCACGGTTTTCGAGCAGGTCATTCCACCACTCATCAACTTCTCCGTGTCGTGGAACACATCACGGAGAGCTTCAATATTAAGAAAAAAACAGTAATCCTCTCTCTAGACGTCAGTAAAGCCTTCGACAAAGTCTGGCATAATGGCCTAATATACAAAATGAACTCTCTAGGCTACCCTCTTAGAATCATTCAATTAATAAATAGTTACCTAAGAGAGCGTTCTTTCAAAGTAAAAATAGACAATATTTTCTCCACTATACGGCCCCTTTCAGCCGGGGTCCCTCAAGGCAGTCAGCTATCTCCATCATTATATAACATCTACTCTAGCGACATTCCGAAACCGATAAATAGTAACATTAAAATCACTCAATTTGCGGACGACACTAATATCATTTCTAGTTCTACTCAAGAGGCCACTGCTACAAGCCGCGTACAAAAGCAAACCATTCTCACTGAAGAATGGTGCAAAAAATGGAGAATATCAATTAACCCTACTAAAAGTGCCGCAACAGTCTTCTCAAGGTCAACGCCGAGACGGCCTCCAAATATTAAACTGTTTGGAGAAAAAGTTCCTTGGGAAAAATCAATCAAATACCTCGGTGTAATACTAGATTCAAAGTGGAAAAAACACATAACCGAAAAAGTAAAATCAGCTAGTAAATACTTGTCTGCACTCTACCCGATGATGGGCAAAAAAAGTCGTTTATCAACGGACAACAAATTACTTTTATACAAAACAACCATCAGGCCTTGTTTCACTTATGCATGCCCCATTTGGGGATATGCTGCCGCCACTAGCATAAAAAAATTGCAAACCTTTCAAAATAAAGTCATCAGACTTGCGCTATCAGCGCCAAAATGGTGTAGAGTTTCTACTATCCATAATGATTCCAACATTCCGTTGATAAAAGACTTTATTGTCACCCAGGCAACTAAGTTCTACGGCGGCCTAGCAGGCCACCCTAATCCTACAATAAATTCTCTCGCTAAATATAGCGAGAATGAAAATTTTAAGTATAAAAAACCTAAAAGCGTCCTCCGTAAGGAGTGAATCCCCTGCCCACATTTGCAGCGTATAGTTTATAAGTTTCAAAATTCCAACAAACCCAAAAATTAAACTCACGTAAAGCTTCAATAGAAAATCTTTTTATAATTATGTTAGAGTCAGTAAACTCATGTTTAGGAACTCTGTGAACAAAGTAAAGTCAAAGTCAAAAAAAGCCGGATACTTCGGGATCGGGCGGTGCGAGGCTGCGCACCTCCGGGCAGCAGTTGTTGTGACGGGGCCCGCCTATAGCAGGGCCGTGAGCAGAGCCAGACACTTCGGGGTCGGGCAATGCGCAGCTGCAGACTTCAGGGCAGCGGTTGTTGTTGTGGAGACGGGGCCCGCCTATAGCAGGGCCGTGAGCAGAGCCAGACACTTCAGGGTCAGGCAATGCGCAGCTGCAGACTTCAGGGCAGCAGTTGTTGTGACGGGGCCCGCCTATAGCAGGGCCGTGTGCAGCGCCGGATACTTCGGGATCGGGCGGTGCAAGGCTGCGCACTTCCGGGTTTGTGTCAGTGCTCAGCAGCAAAGGGAGCCCAGACGCGGCGATCAGTTGCTCGATCTGCCTGTTTCGTTTTCTTATTTCTTGCAACTCTGCTCGCATCCGACGGATTATTTCTTTCTTGGAATCCGCAGAAGCTACTGTGCTCCGTGTCGTGTCGGTATTTGTGGCTAGAGCCGCTGCCGTAACAGCTCGTGCTCTAGAATCCCAGGCGGCCGTACTTGCTTGTTCGGGAACGTGTGTCGCTGGGTCGATGGTAACCGGGCCGAGGGGTGCCGGGCCGAGGGGTGCCGGGCCGAGGGGTGCGGGGCCAGAGACTGTAGCGCCGAGCGCTACAGAATTGTAACTATAGTCATTCCGTTCGAGCCCGCGGGGAGTGAGGTTGTAAGCAGCTGGGCTGCCATGCAATGCACCGGGCGCTGCGGGGGCAGGGGGCGCAAGACCGGGCCCTACAGCGTAGTGGCGGGTAGCGTCATTTCGCTTGTGGCCGTGGGAAGCGAGATCCAATGTAGCTCCGCCGGCGTATGACGTGTCGGGCGTTGTGGGTCGTGCCGGGCCGAGGGGTGCGGGGCCAGAGACTGTAGCGCCGAGCGCTACAGAATTGTAACTCGCGTCATTCCGTTCGAGCCCTCGGGGAGTGAGGTTGTAAGCAGCTGGGCTGCCATGTAATGCACCGGGCGCTGCGGGGGCAGGGGGCGCAAGACCGGGCCCTACAGCGTAGTGGCGGCTAGCATCATTTCGCTTGTGGCCGTGGGAAGCGAGGTCCGATGTAGCTCCGCCGGCGTATGACGTGTCGAGCGCTGCGGGTCGTGCTGGGCCGGACATTTCCGGCTGCGGCCGCTGTGTTCCGCCATTTTGTAATGTGCGGAATGCTTCCACCATTAATGCAGCAATCTGGGAGAGCGGGTCCGCTCTGTTCTTCGCCCAATTTTGGGTTCGACGCGCCGAGTCATCCGTTGTAGTTTGACCCGGGAATGTCGCGTTCGCGTTTGTAGGCTGCGGTTGACAGGGCTGCAGAGGGGTCGTTTGGCCGTGCATCGCGATGTGGGATGCTGGAAGCCGGTACTCTGTGCCTTGTGGGGCGCCTTGTGGGGCGCCTTGTGTGAAGCCTTGTGGGGCGCCTTGTGTGGTCGTACACTTCTGGGTAACGGCCGGTGACATCTTGTTAAATCACCTGGGTAGCGGCTGGGTACTGGATCCGTAGTCCGGGGATCACTATGTGACTTGATCCGTGCTCGAGAGGACCACTTGTAAGCGACCATTGTCGTTACAAGACTGTAAACATGTAGGTGCTGGATGAAGCCACTTTCTATGCTGGTACGGGGCCGACTATCCTTGAGGCAGGTTCAGGAATCTTTCAGGTGGGAGGCAGGAGAAATGAAAGACTTTCTTTCGTTACAAGATGTGACTGGGTACGAGTCACGATTGCTCGTCCGAGTGTGACTGACTTTATTTTCAGAAATTTTCGCTTTTATATCCTTACAAAGTGATACAAGTTTTCTACACTAGGGGCGCTGCTGAGGCAGACATGTAAATGAGGGGTCCGTGCACGGTACTGCGTTGCCACGGGGTTAGTTGCACTGTCGAAAACCCGCAACACGGTATCGTGCTGTCGCGGGGTCGGATGTGTTATCGAAGTGATAGGAAAGTCTGCCACACGGTACTGTGCTCCTGCGGAGTCGGGAAATTCCCGTGTGGTTCCATCACGTCGATAACACTATGAGATGAAACAAATATTATAAATCTTACATAAGATACAATGGCACGAGATAATAAGCTAATGGTACAATATAAATTACGAAGATAATATAATGTCGCAAAATTAGAATCCTAAGAATCACGATAATTACGATCACGTCGGTTACAGACGAAATACGCAGTAAGTGCAATTATTAATATCGTAATGTTTTAAGTTTAATTTGTAATTCTTAATTGTATCGATATATTATTTTCATGTAAGAATATATGTAACCGAAGTACATGTGTTATATTTTAATTTAAATAAATTATGAATAGGGAAGAATTGAATTTGCATACTTTTTTTTGTCCCGAAATTTGCTGGAATCTTGCTTGAGTAGTGGTGTACTTTATGGTAGTGGCATGCATTGCTTTATACCGAGGTAGGCTGCAGTTTGATTGTATTTGCGTAACATTGAACATTTGCTAGCCTTTAAAAGGGAACTTCTTAATTTTATCCTTTCTTGATTGACTGAACCCTTTTCTTTTTGAGGATGCATTCTTCTTATTCTTAGTATTAAAGTTATTTTCCATAACTGCGATTCCGATTACATATCAATGACAATACGTTTATTAAGGGGTGTGTGGTTTAATTAAAACAGTATTATTAAAAAAAACTTATTTTACTTAGGTACATATTAATAAAATAATTAAATGCAAAAAAATTATCTCTATCTAAAAAATTCTAAATGTGCATTCTGTTTAGCCCTGTACACTGAGTGTACAGCATTGGTGCTCGAGGAATTTTCGAGCACAGTATGGGAATGAATTGTACTACAATTTCCGCTGAAAAAAACTGTAAAGTCTAAAATCATTTTCCTCTCATAATATTACACACATCTCAATGTACACGTTCGTTTTATTCTGGTGAATTTTCTGTTATATTATTTCGTCTTATGGAGGAAAAATTTCCGATGGTGAAGGCCTTAAGCGATTTTCTTTTAATGGTGTTGAAATGCTTAAAGAAAGCCTAAAGAATTAAGAGAATGAAAACAAGCCAAACCGATTTCTATGTTAACACACATTGAAGACTTTATTGCATAAAAATACCGATTTTTTTATTACCTTTATCATGTACCGATATTGTGTGAGAACATCAAACGATTGTAAATATGTTTCGATTATTTTAACCGCTTATTCTGATTAGAATTTTTTTTCTCAGTTACGGAACATAAAAAAATATATTTATATTATGTAATTTAGAAACATTGTTCTGGATTTTATCCGTTGCTGCTCTTTAGTCAGGCTCAGTAATTGATCGAATTTGTACCCCAATCTAGTGTAGGTGTATATCAATGGGGATGATAAAACCAGTGAATCGCACTTTGTACGACTTACGACGAAAAAGACTTCCGAAAGTACATTTGTTGATAAACGAATGAATCAATGTATGCTTATTTGAGTAAAGTAGTTAATGGTATAACAACTTAAGCATTTGAGTCGGAAATAAAAAAAAATTATCGCATACAAAATCAATGATTTTCCTGTGAAATGTCTTACAATGAACACATCAGATCTTCGTTAAAGTTTTTAAAAATTAAAATTAAATCTATTTTAATAATGTTTTTACCAAGTTCTGCAAGTACGAGTATTTTAGGTTTTTATGATTGTGACAGCTGTTTCGCCGTTTAAAGCTATTTTAAACTGTCGTTGAGTCACGTTGAGACGACTTATTTACTCGTATATGATTCTATATACCCCCACCCAATATCAATTTTCAAGCACACAAAAATGATTTATTACCGGTAAAACCAATTAACTGAGAAAATAATTTTGATAATAGATTATCTATTCTGTGATGTACTTACTGTTGAAATCTGTTTTTCTCGCATTAAATGGCTATGTTTTCTAAGCTGTTTTATAATGACGTGAATGCTACTGACTGAATCTTTGGTAGTTTCTTTCAAGAATGACTGATGATGGATGGAAGAACCACGGGTTCCATGTACCATGTACCATGTACCATGCTCCCTCGGGATGAGATTTCTTAAGAATTCTTTTTGAGCTCTCTAGTATGAGGGAATACTTCTCTCCGTGTCGATCCCAATGCGCTCTCAAGCCTACTCCCTATTAATAAATCGAAAAGTGGCACGTGAAAGCTGAATGCATCAAAAATCCCTCTGCTTGCAGAAAACGAAACCCTATATTATTCAATATATGAACTTTCCGTCGAAACTTAAGTCGTCAGAAGAATTCATCGTTTGAAGAAATATGCGAGCTTAACAGAACAGAGTAATAAAACTGTCAGAGGCCTGTCCTCATCTATTGGTAATGAGGTACGAACGATACGAAATATATAAGTTGGGAAACTACTTTTTATTACTGACAATATGAAGTCTTTACTGATGCATACATTTTTTGTTGTATTAACAACAATCTATACTAGATTGGTGTTCATATTTAATGTTAGATGCATGTATACCTCTATTTGTACCCTGACATTTTATGATTATTAAAATTATGTTTATCTCACCGGTGCTTTACACATCATTGTAATATTAAATATTGAAAAAAAAACACCAAAATAAGAACAACAATTAAAAAATTAAATAATAATTTGATGGTTTAAAACAACAGAAAAAGTAGGTTAGGTAAAACATATTAAAAATCAGTACTACACCCCGTCGTCGGCGATTAGCTTTTATTTAATTTATTTGTCTGCTTTAATTTTTTATTTCATTTAAAATAATACGAAATTGCATATTTGCGGTAGGTTTCAGAGTAGGAGATACTCTCAGTATCGCTCTGGTGAAAGACCACTATTGATTGAAATGGCTTTAATCGTGTTAATTAAAATATGAAATGAAAGAAGACACAGAAAATACGAAGAAAAATAAAAAGACTAAAGATTACTCAAAATCTCTAGTCTATCTGGGACTTATGTCTCTACCAATTTAGCTACCGAAACCTTTTTTATTTCCGTCATTTCTATCAATCTCATATTTCTCTTGGGAATTATTAATATTATTTTTAATTAATTTCTTAGATTTTGACTGCCATCTATGTATGAGAGCATAAAGTTTTGAACGAACACGATTGCGCCCATAAATAGGTGGTGTCTTGAAAATTCCTATTATTTTATTTTATTTACATTATATATTGACTTATTATTATTATTTAAATCGTTGATGTTTTTTTTCAATAATTAATATCATAATAAAGGGTACAGCTTCAATAGGTAATTATTGTAATTTTAATATTCATTCAAACTCAACTGTTCCCTGCCGTCTGGAGTCAGTTGGACTATGGCATCCACATTCGGGGTATGTTGGGATGCTGATATAGTGGAGTGGAGAAGCAGATGGGGTAGATGACGGTGAGGAAGTACCTGGATGTTCAGATCTGGTCGCCAAACACGACTAAACCCATTTCAAGCAACGTTTCGAATGGTGGTCTATTACCAGAGCGATACTGAGAGTTTGTTCCACTCTGAAACGTCCCGCAAATATGCTATTTTATATTATTTTTGAAAATTAGTTTGAAATGACACAAATTAATTAAATAAAATTTTACCTACGGACACCGGATTCTGAATTTTTTTCTAAATGTTGTTTTAATTAAACTACTTTTTTGTATTTTTTTAAACCATTAAATGATTTAATTTTTTATTGTTATTATTATATATATTTTTAAATAAAAACATACACCCCTAGGTTACACATAACCTTAATATATTTGAAAAATTCCTACTACCGTCACCCCAAGCGGAAAAGTTGCTTATGTCGTGATGGAGAACTTAGCGATAAATTGAAGTCACGTACCTCCGGATTCTTAGTCGAGGATCTGACCCTCGTCCACGGAGGCTGACAAAGAAGGTATCTCAACTCCAAAAGCAGCGCGTAACATATTTTCTATCATTATTTACTGAGGCACACATTTTTAATACCGAGTTGAAACCGGCGGAGAACAAAGTTTGACCATTCTTTGTAAATATTAACCATTTCTTTTGCAACTTATTCTTTGTTTGTGATTTCTTTCATAACTAAAGAAATATTCTTTCCTAACTTCCTTCCGTTGTTTATTCAGGGTATCTACCTACGAAATAAATTTTATTTTATTGACGAATCACGAGTTAATAGATTTTTGAGGTTCACCCGAAAAGAATGATCCCAACACATTTTTCATGAACACTTATAAATACATACCATTACATCGATTTTCATAGGGACATTTGCTGAAACGGTTAAAAGAAGTGATGCATATGTTTCCTTTTTTTATACAGCATTTATTCAATTTGTTGGCTACAAAGAACAACGGAAAAATTGAAAAATGGCGGAGTAATAAGGCGATAAGTGAAAAGCTTTTTTGGACGCCCGCGTTGATGGTTATGGCGTCAATCTGAATGTTTGATAAAAGAAATGAACGTTTTCATAATTACGTAAAAGATGTCCCTTTCATGTGAAACAACAAAACAATTATTTTTTTATGTAAAAACGGGAGGACGTAAGCTTTTTGTCTCAATTTTTTTAGTAATACTTTTTTTTTCGAGTGTGTAAATAATTTTAAAATATATATATGTTTACTATCATGAAGAAGGTTGAATCCAACCGAAACCGGTCGTCAATGTATAAAAATAATAAAGTGACTTAAAACAAAGCTTTATGTGATTAGCGATTGCTTTCTACGATAAATTATAATTAATTAATAACACTACTTCTAAGAATATAAATGTTTGGACGCTCCAAAAGATGTAAGTTTATTTTTTTTTCTAAATGTGTAAGTTTGAAAAGCAAAAAAAATTCAGCAGTTTAATTTGAGGAAATAACGAGAAAAAAAACATTTTTCGGGTATATAAAGCCTTAAGTCGAGTCATGTCTAGTGATGGAAAAATAAGTTCTTATGAGATGATGTAAGAATGTAGAGGGAGAAAGGAGTGTTAATAGAGTCGAGTGGTATTGCATCCCACCTTCCTACATCTATACAAAATGGCATGAAACTTAGTTAGTAATTGTATATGTATATTGACTCATTGCCTTGTGTTTAAATACTTCTAAGTAAATACATATAAAACAAAATAGTTTAAGAAATGAAATAAAAAGAATCGAAGTGCAAATTTACTTCAATGTACACATAATGTCCAAATTTTGTTCATAATTACCGTTTTAGAAAAGAAAAGGGACATTTTTTGTAAGAAATATTACATACTCGAGAATTTTTTTGTTGTTCTGAAATCGTAATTTCGATTTTTTTTTCATAACGAACCCGTTCCTCTTTGACTATCGCACTCATCTCGGTACGACTTCGAAACACCATCTCTCACATAAATATAAAATACGTCTGAGGAAAAAACCTTTTTCTTTGGGTGTGTATTTTTAGATTGCACCTTAATCCTTGTCCTTTTCCAAATTCGTAACATTTGCTACAAGTTTGTATTGGATTCCAATAATTTTTATTACATGGAAAGACTTTATGAATTATTCAATGCGAACATCCCAAATGTTGTATAAATAGGAATATCTTCCTCGCAACCCTTTATACATAGCAAACAGTAAATAATAACGATAAAAAATAATGTTTCTTACTTACCATACTCGCCTCTACGTAAATTTCCTCCGCCGCTGGGAATTCGGAAGGATATATTTTGCAGAAGAAACCCATTCCGAGTTTGGTAAAAAATGAGAAAAAGGAGCATTTCGTGACTTTTTAAGCCAACCGAAAATACATTTGTACCCACCCCTGTGGCGTGGAGATGAATATCAAAGAACGCCAAAGTATGAAATTCCAACCTATGTAATTTTGGGAATATTAGATAGGAAACTGTCCGTAGTAGCACTTTTGTAAGTAGCAGACTTACTGAGGCGTAGTAGACTTGCCATACTGACGCAAATATATCAAGTCGTTGCAAATAAAAATAAGAAACTTTCAAAAGCCATAAAGCAATATTGAGCATTAGATTAACATATTTAGACAACTTTACTAATAAATTCGAATAACGACCAAAATACAAATATTTACTCTGTAATGTTTTTACTTTTACTGTCTTTATTATTGATGAAACAATATCGTTATTTTTCAAACAATGTTATATAGAAAAACACCCAAAAAATAAAAACCGTTAGGGTGCGTCCGAGAATCAAACTCGAAATCTCCCTTATGCCTAACCAACTAACCAATTTCGCCCCTCATCCTCTTTCAAACGCGAGGTTCTTTTTTAAAATCAACTGCCTACGTAATTTTTGAAAATCTTTTATTTTTTTCCAAAAATAACTTGAGATGCATCTTATTTTAGTAAGCAAAGATTCAAACCCACACTAAAGTTATTTTTGCCTTCTATTCCAGTGAACGGTAAATTTAATTATTTAACACAAGCTTAAACCATGTTTATACATGCCCCTGAAAGTAGGTGCTTACAATTAATATTTCATATGCGTTAATTTATTTGATTATCTAACCATTAAAATTACAATTTTAATTATTAATTATTTTTATTGAGATTAAAAAACCTGGTTTTAATATTTAATCATTGGAGAAAATAATATTAACATAACCACGAAAACGGAAAAAACGAGAGAAAATTAAAAGATTTCAGTCGCATCTGGGACTCGAACGCAGGACCTCTGCCTATCCGGGGCAACCGCTTAACCAACTAAGCTAATGAGACCAGTTCAATTTATGTCATCTTCATCGATATCATATCTCAAATCCAAGATTTGTCAATATTATTCTGCATTTTTTCTGGTATCATTAGCTAAGTTGGTTAAGCAGTTGCCCCGGATAGACAGAGGTCCTGGTTCGAGTCCCAGATGCGACTGCAATCTTTTTTTTATTTTCTGTCGTTTTTTTCCGTTTCCATTTTTCATTCAGGTTATGTTAATATTATTGTCTACATTAAAATTAATTTTAATTATTTGTACCTCATTGCACCGCTGCGTTCAACACCTAAAAACAACACTGAAAAGTAATAAATCTGGTCATATTTTATGTACAATGTTATAAGCACAGACTTTCCTACGGCTTCGTGTAGCGCCATAAGCTGCTGACGCGGTGTTCAACATAATAAATCATTCTTTTTACATAGAAAAAAGCGATAGAAACAAACCTTAGCTACTCGGCTTAAAGCCTAGCTCTGCAAGTCTTGCGATTATGGAAAACTTATCATCTTATAAATGCGTCATGCGTCAATTTCATCAAGATAAAAGACAAAAATGCTGCTAAACCTGCTGGCAAACGATACTTCCACTCTAATATTTCGGAGAGGTTTTTTTCTTGATATTTGTTTATATGATGCCTCGGTCTCCAAGAAAGAATGTAGGTACAATCGGTCTTATAAGGAGAGATAGTTTTTAAGTAACAATTCTGTTAATGAGATTACAATACATATCTGTGTGGAGGCTGGCAAGCGCCTTTAGGACCCGCCCCTGATTGAAATGACGTTGCCAAATAGGCTAGAATGTCGTTAAAATCGACCAGAAGGTCAGAAGAGGTGGATAACGTCAATTTAGATTACCATTATATCTTAGGGTGTAGGCATTGAAGACTAGAGTTTATGGAAAAATCCCACGGTACATCTCAAAACAACATTTTTATACTAGCCGAAAACATTACTTCTACAAATCTTATGTTAATAAGTTCACTTGATGTCTTAACTGTTGCTTTTAAATTATAATTATCTCTGAAAGTGCGTACGAATTATAAATTTACCTATAAACTTTTTCAGAGCCACAAATGATATTTTTTCCGTCGGTACGTATTTCTCTAGATTTTTTTTTTAATGAATACCGCACAAGAGTCCCAACTGCTCCCATCCGTCTGGAGCCAGTGAGACTATGGCATTCCCAATTGAGGAATGTTGCGAGGCTGAAGGTATTGGGGAGGGGAAGGAGAAGGGGAGGAGGGAGGTTGAGAAATACCCGGCTATTCAGATCTGGTCACCAAACACGGCTAAAAGCCATTTCAGGCAACATTTCAATTTTGAATGGTGGTCTTTCACCAGGGTGATACTGAGAGTATCTTCCACTATGGGAGTGTCTTAGATAGTCTTAGAAATGTAGATCTGAATACTTTTTGGTTTGCTGTGACCATTATAAAAATGTAATATTTCCGTCCGCAGACCCCATCCGTGAAGAACGGCTTCCTTTGGGAAACTCTGGTGCCGTCAGTTTGCAAAAAAAACATGTTTCTACATTTTGTAAATGTACAAGAAAGTTAGTGCATATATTGTGCGCAATGAAGGCTCTCAGATTTTGTATTCCGTTTGCTTATTATCCAAAAAAAATTATGAAAAAAAATGTTTTTTTCCGGGCGCTGTTGCATTACCTCTTAACCCTCTTAGACCAAAATTGAAACTGACAATGATTAAGCATATTTGATATCTGATAAAAACGCCTTGTGGAATTACTTAAGAAAATTTAATGCTGGTATTCAGAAGATATTGCTGCCTAACTTTGAAAAAAACATTAGGTCTCAAAGGGCGAGATTTACTTAATATACTGAACGCAAAAAAGAGAAAGGAAAAAAAAATTGTCTAAAAATTGAACAGTAAATACATTCCGTCAGATCTATAAAAAACAAATTTTGAAAGGTGCGAAAATGGAGATTAGACGCGAAAATCACCTTTCAAAATATAAACATGGTTACCTCCTAAACGAGTAGCTAAAATTCAATGAAAAAATAGCGTGCAAAGACAATAATGCCAGACAATAATGGAAAACCAAAAAGAGACGCCAATTTTTATTCGCTCTGGATAGGAAGGAAAAATTCTGAAATCTTTATATTTTCAAATGTACGTGCGATACGAAAGGATTGCGTCGAATTATTATGCCAATGATTATAATAAAATCAATTTTAAACTTTATTCCATTTGTTTATGGTAAGTCTCTTCAGTGTCGCTGTGGTTGAAATTTTTTCTTTAATTTCAGATATTTCGACTGTTGGTGGAATTTCATTGTAAGGAGTATAATAACACCAATAAATAACTTTATTATTAGACTATATTTATAACTGAAAACCAAGCTACTGTTCAAGTTCAACAGCTGGTTTGGCTTATAGCTGTACCGTTATATATTTTTTTAGGTAAATAACTTATGTTTTATCTTCCTTCTTTTTGTGAGTTCAATACCTTTCCGACAGGTGAGCAACGTTGTAGTTTAACGTCTTCCGAGATATCTTTTCTCATAATACAAATGTAAAATTACAACCAATAAGTTTATCACACATAAATTAATTAAAATGTTATTAAAAAAAATTGATCAATTATTTTCAATTTTGACTTTAGAGTATATATAGTCCTGAGATAGGTACGTACGAGTATTACACCAGCTGGGGCTATAATTATTTTTTTATTAATTGTTTTTTTGTATTTAATTCGTAGGATTACCCCCCCCCCCTCTCCCCAATTATTATTACTAAATGTAAATTAATTATTTTTAAATATAAATCATTACTTTTAAAAAACCCGTCCAAATTAGAATTGAGTAAATAAAATCATATTAATAAGTCGTCCCAATGTGGATTAACCGCAGTTGGAAAATGGCCTTGAACGCTGAAATATCTGTCACAATAATAAAAACTAAAAATTCTTGCAGAATTTAATAATATTAAAAATTAAACATTATTAAATTCGATTTTCAGTAAATTAAAAAAATAAATTATTTTTGGTAGTATTTTGGTTAAAAAATATACATGACATACTGTTTTGTATACCCAGGAAACATTGAGAACACGTTTTGGGAATAGTTAGTTTCAGCTATAATTAAACATATATCAACGTGTACTGTGTTGGTGATAAATATGTTTAAAATGATGATCCAAATTTTTGTGTTAGAGTTTTGAATCTTTGTGAATGAAGTATTGTTATGATTATGATTTGAATGGATCGGGGGTTGCAATTTGAATTCGTGAGTAAGCAGGAACCTTTGAAAATAATAAAACGAAAGCTGTAAATAGAATACGTTCTCTCCGTGTTAACCCGCAATAAAACCCGATGAAATAAATATTTATTTTTATAGCCGTTTCAAGCGAGGTTTGTTTTTCTTTCGTCAATTCCAGCACAGTAAATACGGCAATATAGCCATTCCAGATATCGTTCGGGAAGTAAGACCTTTGCCAAACTAACAGAACGGCTTGAAATATGTCCGGACTGGTTTCTTTTTGCGATTGAAATGATATTATGACAATACTATATCAGTGGCAGTTATCATTTGAGATATGTTTGCATTGACTAGTGTGCCATTTCGCTGTAGAAATTTTCTGAAATATTTTTACCCCAAAGGTTAGTTAGAAATGTGAAATAAGAACAAAACGGTGAATTATTCTAAATGAATACGTCCAACATTACTTTGTTCTACTCGTATAATACATTATTCTTTAAGGCTTGATTGAAATAACTCTGCAAAGGGCACCTGATGTACCATGTATAATATCAGGCCTCCTAAAACAAGCAAATCGATAAATATATTGGTAACTTGTCACCGTTTCTGAGTACGACACCAGATCGCCAACGAACAAATATCAGTTCACGTCAACTAAATTTACCACATTTGGTCGACGTGAACCATTGCTTGTTCATAGGCAATCTGCATTCGTGCTTGGAAACGACGACAAATTATTACGGTGCTAATTTTATCGATAATACCTTTAACGATGTGTTTTATTAGGGGGAATGCATTACATTGCTTACAGTATTCAATTAAATTAGTGATAGATACCAAAGGAAACAAAAAATAATTTTTTTTAAAACTTCTTAATTTTTCTGATCAGACATGGTATTAGGGTTATTTTCTTTAAAATTTAATTTTATTAAACTTCTACTGCTGACTTGGGAGTCTCGCAGATTCAACGCATTCAATAACCATTCTAACTCTCCACAGTGTCGACAGATAGTTCTGTCTTTTTCTGTACTTATTTAACTCTCGAATGCACGTAAGCCAGTATCAGTTGCACTGCGATGATATCAAAAGTTTGTCCGGCAGATGATGGTAGAGTCTTTCAAACCCCACTACAACTACGTTGTTCAAATACATTGTTCTACCGTAGTTTTTTTTTTAAATTGTAAATTATGAATGTAAATCAAATTTAATAATGTTATTATTAAGTCCTTCAAGTATTTTTAGTTGTTATTATTGTGACAGCTGTTTCGGCGTTTTAGGCCATTTTCAAACTGTGGTTAATCCACATTGTGACGACTTATTTATATGATTTAATTTACTCCCACTCCTTTAACATTTGGATGAGTAATGATTTATTATCGGTAAAACCGATTTAGTTAGAAAGCAATTAAAATACTGAACTCTGTGGGGTTTTCACATTTATAATGTGTTTTTACTCGTATTTAACTGACAGTGTTTTCTTAATTGATTTATTTAAATGTGTTGTATTGTTTTGATAATGTGAACATACTGAGAAGCGGTGAGTATATAATTTTCCTTACTTTATTAATTAATGTTATATTAGGATCATTCGTTCGTTTGTTAATTTCTAATTGTTCAATAAATTTAATCTTAGGCCCTTTCTTTCTATGTGTAAGGTTTTAGGTTTGTTGTTGTCAAGCGGAACGTGATTATTTAATAAAACGATGTTCTTCGAATTTTGAAGAAGTTAAAAAAAATGTTAAAATTTTTGGAGTTGCAGCCTTGGCCGATGGTGATTTTTTTTCATCAAGTTTTGGATTTGAATACCATAAATACAATTGTTTTTTTCAATAGTTCCATCACTTTTAATGACCAGTCAAATGGTTACTTGCAAAATCAATGATACCCTACGGTAAAAAAAAACGTACCTCGTGAGGTGAGATTAATGATATCTAGTACCAACCAAACAATCCAATATTTTTGAAACTTTTAGAAAATATTGTACAACCTGTCCTAGTCGACTGTAAAGAAAACCTAGATATGTCTGTTGAGAATGCCGTAAACTGATTTGTCTTCGTTGTTCGCTCGGTGGATTCCGACTAAAATTGGTCCGATTTGAACTTTCCATTTTTTTGTACATTTTATCAATGTGCGTATATTGTTAAATATGGTAGGAATGATTATTTTAGTTAACCTAATAATTTTTTATTTGTTTTTGTTAGTCGTATAGAAAATAATCAATGTTTTATCTTTAAATCTAACCTTTATTATATTTAGTCAAATAATTTCAGCATAAAATAATTACTGAAGATGAAAGAGTAAAAAAAGTTTTATTAAAATTACGATAACTTATCGAAGCTGTACGCTTCAAAGAATTATTAATTAATGGAAACAATATAAATAATCCTCAATGAAAATATGAAAAAGAAAAATACATAGAAAATAAAAAGATTCCATTCGCGACTGAGACTCTAACTAGGGACATCTTGTCTATCTGAGGCTGATGTCTCTACCAACAATTGAGCTACCGAGACTTTACATAATTGCTTCAGTTTGATCAATCTCATACTTCCCTTGAGAATCGCTAATACTATATTTCATATAAATATGTATATTGTATTATTGTGAAAAATTTATTTTATTTTATTACTTATTCATCAGCTTATATAATATGAGAGAAAAAGACAATGGAGTCTCACAGACCAAAGGAAAGATATTAAATTTCATAAATTCACGTCAACAGTAGAAGGTGAAAACAATATTGCGTCTCAGGGGGTTCAGAATGAAACCGTTTATAATTCAATTAACTGCATTTTAATACTTCTATGAATGAATTAAATAAAACATTCAGTTCGTGGTAATCATACATACATACATCTTCTTCCCCTTGTTCTACTAGGGTCAGAGACCCATCGCATCGACAAGGCGCCTCCGGGAATCTTTGTCCTGTACTACGTTTACGACATCCGTCCATAATGGGTCCAGCCTCTCCTCGCACAGCCTCTGGAGTTGCATCTACCACCTGTGTCTGGGGCAGCCGACTGGAATAGAACTCAGAATTCTGAGTAGTAGTTCATTCTTAATACGTGACCATGCCACCTTAGTTGGGACTTCATGGAAATCAGTAATCAATATACCTAGTCGTTGAATAAATTATCTACTTGGTATAAATCGTAATCGTAAACTGACCTACCAGTATACACGGAAGTATTCGTATAAAAACAGTACCCATCATATTGGCATAATGGTTCGTATATGATGTCTTAAAATAGTCAAAATCCCAACTGCTTCAAAATTAATTATACTTACTGATGGTGCCGGGATAAAATAATTTAAATGATGCGTAAAATTATTATGGATCATACCACAGAAAATAAAAATGTTTTTTAAAGTATTAATACTGTAGCAATTGGGAGAATGGCTGTTCTAGAAACGTTCACCTCCCACAATTCATCACGTAACTTCACCGCGAGGAAAGTTCACGGTACAGTAGGTAATTTACCGCGGAACTTTTCATCACGAGGAAAGTTCACGGCACACAAATTCACCACGGAACTTGATCGCGGGTAAAGTTCATGACACACAATTCACCGCGGATAGTTCACACTAGGACATTCACCGCGCGGAAAATTCACAGGACACAATAGATAAAATAAAATGTTTGAATGGTACCAAGGACTGTTTGTATTAGATTAATAGTAAGAACTTAATTTAAGCAAACCTAACCTGATCTAATTTATCAAAACTGTTTTATTCCTACTTACTATTATTCGTACTTATATTTCAGTAAAAACACACTTCCAAATAAAGGCAAATAATTTTCCCCGCCGTGAACTTTACTCGGTAAATTGTGGGCGGTGAACTTTCCCGCGATGAATTGTGGGCGAAATCATCAGATACCGACTACAGCGTCCCCAATCGGGGTGGAATATTTTGTGAGCCTAGAAGGAGTTGGAAGGTGAAGAGAGTGGAGTAAAAGGTTTTTGAAATACCTGGCTATTTAGATTAGATCACTAAACATGGCTAGTGCCATTTCAAGCAACCATACGATTATGAATGTTGGTTTTTCACCAGGGCGATACTGAGATTATCTACCACTTTATACGTGATACCTCTGTTCTGGAACTCTAAACAAACATACAACATACATGTATATATTTTTTTAAATATGTCGAAATATTTTTTTTCCGAGTTTTGGACCAGCGTCCCCTGAATCCAGAGTTAAGGATCTTAACCGCTCTGCCAAAAGTTCGTTATATGATAGATGTCCACAAGGTGATATATTTTGGATAAAAGTTCTTAATATTTTTTAAGCGATGCGTTTGTTTGAAAAGAAAGTTGAAGCTAATGCTAGTATTAAATTTAAAAATTGATTTTCGTCGGTATAATATGTGGTATCCAGAATACTATCATCATTTACTAAAACTTTTGTTAAGTACTAAGTTTTCCTGTTTTCCTAAAAACATTTTTCACTTAAACATAACATCGTTCATCCGTAGATGAATTATCCCACCCTTTTGGCAGGATGAAACGTCTTTAACCTCTAGAGTCTAGAACACGGCGAAGGTCATTACAGATTCATTAAACGATCTACATCACGCAATGCCTGAGATATTATCCGAGCTATAATAACAACGTAGAACATTATTACTCGCGCAATATTATTATAATCACTGTTCAGGGACGTGCTGTGGAATTTAAAACATTTTACCATTTTTCTCTTTTGCGAGTACGACCCCATAGGTATTGAGCATATAAAGTACGCAGGAGATCAGCTCTATGCTATTTTAGCCGCCCTATACTCGAGCCTTCTAAGACGATAGACATGAATCAAACTATTATCATACCAATCTTGAAATCCAATCAACTAGATGCATGGATATTGGGAAATTACCGACCAATCTCCTTGACGACAATGATTACGAGACTATTTTAAAAAATCCTATTCACGCTTATGAAAGACAAACTTTGTACTCCGTATAACCAATTTGGCTTCAGGAGCACTTCATCAACTGATATGGCCATTTATGGAGTCAAATAAATAACAGCCTACTACAAAAAAATAAAAACAACCGTTTTTGGGTCTTTTCAAGACTTTAGCAAGGCTTTCAATCGTATTTCCCACCACTTATTATGGGAAAAACTCATAAAGTGAGATATCCCCGCAGCAGCAGTCAATATGCTGGCTATTTGGTATGGGCAATAGAAAAATCATATCCAATGGGCTGGAACTTCTTCAAAACCCCTAATCCTTAAAAACGGAGTCGGATAGTATGTCTCCCATTCTATTTAATATATACGTAAATTACCTCCTACAAGAGCTGGACGATTGACGGATTGGTTTCCATATCTGCAGACAAAAGAGTAATAATATCATATACGCGGATGACATGGTGATGCTCGCACCCTCGACTAATGTGATGAGATGACTTGTGCAAATATTCGAAGAGTGCGCAAACTCACTTAACTTGCTGTAAAACTGAAAAAAATCATTTGTCATTTTGTTTAAACATAAGAAGGAGCCACCACCCATAAACCACCACGACTAGAAGGAAATATACTACTTGGTTAAATACCTGGGCCATATCCTTGCTGAAGACATGAACCATATGGAAGCAAATACCGGAATGCTCTCGAGGCGGTTCTCCCACTGCAGCGACGATCTGCAACTTCCAAGGCCTCTGCGATGTTCACTTAAGGGAGGGTACACTCATTCCCCGCCTTATTCCGCCACCGACTATCCAGCTTCTGGGGCAGGACACGGAGGTCAACCAACGTCATTGTCGTGAATGCATTCGAGTGGCTCAGCTCTCCACTCAATGAGCGATAGATGCAGATGATGCGGCTGCCTCCCTGAAAGACGATCCCTTGAAAATATTAAATTAAATTTGTTTTGTGTTAGTATAAACTATTATGTTTACCTTTTTTTTATTTGATTTTTCATTTCATTTTAATTTTTTTTTCGCTCATTTTCTTTTTATATGTCTTCATATTTTTATATTCATATTTCACCTTTTTTATAATGTTCATTTCCCCATTAAATTGAAGATAGTACATTGCATATGTCTTATGTAATCTAGCAGATTTTTTTTATTTATTAATTAATTTTTTGATATACTCGTATACATCAAACAAACTACGTACAATGGTTATAAACATTTTTTTTAAACATGAAATTATAAATACATCTGGACACATTTAAATAAACCTACGTGTAATGTATGTAATGCAAAAATCCCACATAGGCAAGTCCAGTGTATGGGTATACCTGGTATCAGTTAGTTACAGTATATTAGTATATTTAAATTGGATCTTCACTATTCACCCAGCAGATATAAATTTTTTTTTAAAAAATCTTCAGTTTTAGAGAAAACAACCAGATAGATTTTCAATGATAATCGATATAATATATATATATATAATATATATAATCGATAGATAATCCCCCTAGCCACAACTAAAGGGAAAGCAAGGAGGTTATATCAACAATTTTTTGTTATAAATTATATAAGTTTGATATTACAAGTATAATGAAAATATTTTAAACTTTATTCCACTTGTTTATTCATCAGACCGGACCGGATTCAACCAAATATGTACATAACAAATGATTTTATATTAATTTTGTTGATAGGTATTAATATTTTACTATATTTTATATATTACAGAAATAAAAAGCTAATAGTTTAGTAATAATATAAATATGTGTATGGTGTAGTTTTTTTAAAACCAAATTATGTGGGTTACGTTATATTTTTAAATAATGATTTTCAAAACAGTTTATGTAATCTAAAATGTTGGTTATTACTGATTTGTTGGGATCAATTTATTGGAATACTTTATTAAAGCCTATAAACGTCACTGTAATATTTAATCAGTGAAGAAGATAATTTAAAAAAAATTTCAACGAAACACGAAACAGAAAAAGTTACAGATAATTTAAAAAAGGTAATGGTCGCAACTGGGACACGAACTCAAATCCTCTGTCATACCGGACAGCACTCTCCAATTTATGAATTGAGATATAATTACACTCGCCATTATTAACGATTTCATGTTTCAATAGAAAAAATATTAAAATTATCCTCAATTAATTCCTATAATTTAGTTATTAGATAATGCCTGCCTATCATTATGGATGTTTTTTCGACCTTAGTTGCTCGGGTCCTTAAATTTCAATTCGTTTAATAATTATTAAAATTATTGTATATTTATGGTTTCTTGACAATTCGGCACAACGATAAATCGGCACACTTTTAAAAAATGATATAAATTCATCAAAAGTAAAATAAAATAAAACTAGCCCGAAAAGGTAATCTAAATAAATCTAGTTAACCACGTTTTTTTCATAATTTTTCATGACTCTGTATGACGTACTTAGAGCAGTGCAAATAATACTAAAGCGAAATAGATATTAAAAAGTAGCTATAATGTTAGAGGGAACGAATTGGATAACAGTAAAAATGCTGACATTGAACACAATGATTTTTATACATAAAATTAGAAACGACTTGTTACCAAAATATGTTTCTAACAATATTATCTACAACATGGACATTCCAAGACATAACATAAGAACATGTAAGGATATCAGACTACCGAAAAATAACAAAGCCAATGGGCAAAGGTGTTTATTTTATAAATGGGTGAAATTTTATATTACTCTGCCGGTCCCAATCAAAATAACACCAATAAATAAATTTAAAACAGGTTGTAAAATCACATTAAGTTAAGCAAGACAAAATCCATCAGTTTTTAAGTTATCGTCTGCCATATGTGAAGTACCCAATAGTATATAAGTTACGATAATTAGTTATATGTAATAAGTTGTAATTAGTTATTTCGTAAACTTAAATGTCCAATTAATAAAATAAAACAAAAACTCTTTACAAGTTTGCCGAATTGTCTGGTAACCATATATACAATGATTTTTTTAAACTACAATACCGTTTGAACTTGATTTTGATAGTTTTATCGAGTAGGTATTTAGGTACAACTATACAGATACTAAAGTATGAGTAAATTAAAAAATATATCTGTATTATACTGTGTATTAAAGAATCTTTTACTTCCGATAGTTGTTTGTCTGTCATGGCAACTTCGCACGGCTAATGTGTGACTTGAAATCACATAATTTTCCTTTGCAAATCTTAAAAACGATTCACCTATAAAATATTTTTTATTGCAGCGTGGGGAGTTTTGCATCAGCGGCGATTAATTCGTTTTACAATCATTGCTACATTTTAATTGGGGCGTTGGTTGGATTGTTTTGAGTCAGTGTCGTGGTATTCATAACCGGCAATAAAGATCTAAACAATAAAAACCGTATTAAAACTCATGGCTTTTTAAATGTTATAACCTGCCATGATACTGAAAATGCGAATTTACGAATTAAACGCGAGCCATAAAAAATCTTAATTACATAATGGAATACTAAAGCAGCCGTCGTATCGTGATGAATATGTAAATAATCACGTACATAAAATAATTTCGTCACCTTGGCAATATGAGAAAATACAAGCACGTGATTGAATCAAACGTCTATATTTACATATAAATGTCACACATGATTGAAATATTAGAAGGAAAATAGCGTAACCCCCGTAGTTTAACGTGCTACGTGGTTAATTACAAAAGCTTTGTAATTTTTATGGTTTCTTTATGGTAAAAGCCTTTTGGTTTGTTTATGTTTTAACTATGGGCATGTATAGCGAATGAATGAAGAGAGGAGTGTAAGGAGAATATATGACGCGAATGTGAATGGAATAAGAAGCCGGGGACGTCTGAGGAAGACATGGCGATCAAGTGAATCAAATACTTGAGTCGGGCGATGCAGAAGTCGGAATAACAGATGAAAATATGTGAGACGTTGTATGAAAGTGAATGAAGCAAGAAGTGTATGCAAAGGTCGAGTTATTTGGCGGTCCGTCTTCTCTGCAAACCCCTGCCGAGAAACGGCGTGATGGTTAGTTAGTTAGTTAGCTAACTGATTATGTACTAAAAAATATTTCTATGCTTGCAATTTGCAAAATGTGTAAAAAATTCTAAAAATCTCGGAACACATGTGTAGAAAAATGTTAGTAAAAGAGATGAATTCTAAAGGCTGAATTATTGGGTTAAATGACTGAAATACAAAAATATGTACAGATGTTTTTTTTTGTTTATTTCGTGTTATTTTTTTTAAACTTCTCTGTTTCTTTACATAGTGTTCTGCTATTTATTAAAAATACATGTAATGTATAATTCCAAAAGGAAAGATCATCAACAATTTCACCAATTTAAATTCTTTCTTGAGCAGGTAATCAATTTCATTAACCTGCCTGGGGCCTACGAGTTGGGGGACTTATGTATACTGGATACAATAATTTTCTTTCAAATCGGTATAAATTATAATCCATGGGATTTTCTGCAAAGTAGCTATTTATATTTATTATAGTGACAGCTGTTTCGCCTCCAGAAATATCAAGCTATTTAAAGCTAATGTTATATAACCTAATTCACATTAGGTCTGTAGGCACTTGATTTAATTATTCGATAGCAATAAAAATTGCCGTTACGAACGTCTTCACCACGTTCAGTTTGAATAATAATGTAATAAATAAATAATCACATAAATATTATTTTAACCCTCACTTTTGTCCTTGTTCTAGGTTTAATAGTAACTGCGGGAGGCTCTCTTGCTGAGAATGAGCGCAGACATTACGTGAAGAGGTTCTCTGGACTCTATACGGGTCCTTACTTCGACCCGACCTCCCCCACCAATATCACGGCACAGCTAGGCACCCACGCATATCTGCCATGCAAGGTAAGCTTCAACCTTTATTGCTTCTGACGACTTTCCTAAGTATTTAACTGATGTTGTCATTTGTCAATAATATGACAAAGTTCTTGTCACTATCTTTTACATCATTTTTATAAAAGGAGACTTGGTACAGCGATGAGTTTCAGACTCCCAGTAGAAAACGGATAATATGGAAATTGAAGTGAGGTGTTGATAAGGCCATGAATTTATTTAACATCTCCATTTTTTTCAAAAGTTTTCACGATGTTTTTCCGTAATTTAATAATAATATTGAACAAATTTAAAGTTTTAATGAGCAATATGAGTACATATGTATCCTATTATCAAGTTTAAGATATTATCACGTAAAATATAGTCCTATGGCTCTTTCGTTTTACTGATTATTAAAAGAAGTATTTAGATATTTTTTTCGCACTTTAACGAATACAGATGTTGGTATTACCTCTGTCATCCTTTAGAGAATAAATCTAAGAACAAATTAAATAGATATAATTTGTTTAATATTTATGTAACATGCAGTCCGGCAATTTTATTTTTCCATAAAAACAAGTATTTCATGCCACCATTTTCATGCATTTAGGGATTTTAACACAGCCTATAAATTCTTTTTATAGCAATTTTTTCAATAAGTTTATTAAATAATTTATAAACTTGGTAAAATTTGTTTAATCTTCACGAGGCGCTTCCTTCATGTAGATTAATTTTCAGGTGAAACAGATAGGAAACAAATCAGTATCCTGGATCAGAAAGCGAGATGCCCACATCCTCACAGTGGACCGATACACCTTCATAGCTGATGAGAGGTTTCAGGCCTTCCTGGTGGAAGCGACGGACACCTGGACATTACAGGTGATGACTTCAACCACCATAAAAAAAATAAAGCATCGAGGCCATGAGACCATGAGATGGTGGGCTTGGAAAATATTTTGTTTCCAATATAAAAAGATTTTACTAATGACATAAAATTCAGTTGAATCTTTAATGTTTATCAACTCTTTTGAGCAAGAAAAAAGAGCAGCTTTTTGACGATTATAAAAATCAACATTTTGTAACTATTTTCCATTATTACTATGCCTTGTTTCTGAAATGTACCATGGATAAGTGTTAAATATTGATTACGCGCGTTTATTCTAATCTTAGTATGACTTTTACAGTTTTGGATTTATTGCAATAAATTTTAAAACTACCACTGAAATTCAGTTTGACACATATAGTACGTGGAAACACGTGCAGGATATGACAAAATCTTATTCCGTCACCAGATCTGTGTCATGTTTTACAAATCGCATGGAGATTAGAAACAGTTGAATAATGTTGAAGTGAAATTACTAACCTTTTACATACATGCAAAATAATGTACCATACATCTTAAGTTACCTGTATATTTAGAGAGGTTACTGATTCGTTGTGTCCTAGGTGAAGTACGTTCAAGCGAGAGACGCTGGTCAGTACGAGTGTCAGGTCAGCACGGAGCCTAAGATGAGTCATTTCATCTTGCTCAATGTTGTCGGTGAGTACCCAAATATTGTATCTTCATTTTTCATATTCAGACAGTGTTATCATTGACTTTTCCAAAATAATTCACAGGAGAGCTCACTAAAAATCTACATATATTATATGGTCTATTCATTCCCCATTGAATAAAATCCGTTTATAACTATATTTACATAGATTAAAAATTAGCTAATTATCACAACAGGAGGGGTAGGCAGAGAGGACGGACCACCAAACAACTCGATCTTGGCTTAGACTTCTTGCTTCTTTCACATTCATACATTATCTTCTGTTATTCCGACATCTGACATAGCCCGACTCAAGTATTTGATTCACTCGATCGTGCCATGTCTTCCTCGGACATCTTCGGCTTATTCCATGCACATTCGCGTTATATATTCTCCTTACACACCTTTCTTCGTTCATTTGCTTTACATGCCCAAACCATCTAAGCGTTCCCTTATTAATCTTACTCATTACGTTTACATCAGCCTTGCATTCTTTATGAATCTCAACATTTTTCACACGATCATGCATGGTTTTACCACACATTGACCTCTTAAGAGATCTTAATAACTTAAGCTCTTTAAATAACTAATGTGACAGAGTTATGGGATAAACTATTCGCAATGAATAATTTATAGCAGCTAAGTAGTTCTATTTTAGGACATTTATATCAATGGAAAGCTTAATACATTTACGCTTTTAGTACTACGGGTTGTGTCTTAAATAAGAATCTTGATTTCACAATTATGTTCGTAATTTTCATCACTAGAATGATACCTTTCTGTTTCAACTTCTTTTGAGCTTTTATGGTTATATCTTATGTACAGATAATTATGTAAATTAAATATCTAAAAAAGTCACTGTGTTAAACAAATTAAAACGAGTAAACAAAAATCTGTGAAAAAACTACTTAAGGTGGCAAAATAATTTACAGCATGAAAGGGGAAAAAAAACTGTATCAAAGAGAACGAAAGGTTAATAATTAATCAAGTTGCTGATAAAGTACGTTTTGTTAATAAGATGAAATAATTAAGTTGTTTGTTTCGGTTACCTTTAGAAAACTTACTAACGAGGGCGAAGAAAAAGAATGAGCTGTTTTTTCCAATTTCTCAAAGAAAATATTTCTCATTAACGAACGCAATACTATTTTCAATGAAACAAAACACCTCTGCTGCTATACTGTACTATGCTTTATGGCATGTAGAAGTCTGCGAAATGTTTTTTTTTTCGTTTTAATGTTTTTATGACACGAATTATATTTTTCATAAAAAGTTTTCACATGTTCGATATCGCTTTAATCTTAAATCCAAAGCGAAAGATTGTATTTAAAAATTTGAGAAATTTACATTTTAGTGTAAATGCTTACGGCACGAACAAAGTGAGTCATTATGTTCGTTTTAATAACAAGCCACACTTATGTGAATGTGTCTTGAATTAACCATAAGTGCAAATTAATTCAAAATAATTTCAAAAATATCATAATCAACATATGAATGCATAAAATAGAACTCAATAATTTAAAAATACACAAATTATAAACATAAACAAAAATTGATTAAAGTATGTAAGTACTTAATCAAAAATGCTGATAAAAAATAATAAAACATTGAATAACAAATTTATATACTTAGTTTTTAACTGCACAACATATTTGCACAACCAGGGCAGTATGTCAAAACATACTGGTTATACCCAAATTTAATACATATTTTGGAAAGAGGAATGTTAAATTTTATGCTGCAAAACTTTATAGAAACTTAATATAAATCTTGCTATTTCATGTAAAATTTCTAATTTAAATAACGATTAGGTCGATATTGTGGGTATCTATTTCGGTCCACGGTGTAAATACAGGAACAGAGAAACAATACAACAACTCATAAGACTAATAATGCAATCACTTGATATACCAATTTACCAATGCCCGCAATCCAAAGTATGTGTTCTACGCAGTGGCGGTTCATGGTCAATCTTATTGGGAGATCAATCGGAGATTAAATACGTGAGAAAAAATATTCTTGTATTTTTTTCCTCCGATCTAAAGGAATTTCATGATATTACTGCACCGAAGATTAGGGACCTTGCAACAAGAAACAATTTGGCGATTCATTAAAGCGTCCATGACTTATGAATAATGTGATGTCGTATGTCACAAAAAATAGATTTTGATAAGAAAATCACAATTTATTTAAGAAACTTAACCGTTCATTTTTTTAATACAAAAAGTATCAGTAATTTACTTAATTTAATGACGACTTAAAAGACGATAATCTTCATAAAGCTGCTAGGTACGGTTTCCCGCTGAAGCGCCAAAAGAATGACAATGTATGAACTATTTTTTTTAGAATAGAAAGCCCCATAGACGAATTTATAACGCACATTCGGAATTTATCTCGGACTCGCTCTACAGACCATACAGACGGGTGAATTTTTTTACCCCCGAATTTTAATAGCGCGCTATTTAAAGTATGGTTAAATTATGATAAATATTGGTTGTATTTTCTATCGGAGTTCACTGTACAAATTGACGTTAGAGAAAAGCGCCAGTAGTTGTACGTAGTCAACACTAACCTGTGCAACCTACACCCTCCTCTCAAGAGCCAAGTTTTCGAAAGAACCAACTTTCTAAGCTTATTTACATCACTGCTCCTGTTCATTGTGAAGTTGGCTTATGGGAAACAATAACACCAAAACACTGCGGAGATTTCCTCTAAAGATACTTGCTTTCATTCGCGGGGTCACGAGCGAAATTGAGGACTCTTTAGCACTGAGTATTACGCTGAAATTATTTTATGGAAACAATGAAACAATATGCTGATTTGATTATTCTAGTGGTATTAACCCGGGAATTGTAAAGCTAGCTGCACATTATGAAAAAATGTTGAGGGGTTTATGATAAACCTGCACGTAATTGTATTTTAGATGGTGCGGATTGGATCAAAAAATACGTTTCGCCATCCTTCGAATAACATCTTCCGTTCTTGCAGTAAATACGTCTACTGAAAATCCCCTATTACAGTTATTATGGACAAAGCCTTCAAAAATGATTATACCACATAGAGGTTGGAAATATTATAGTGTTTTAATCACCTATGTAGGCATATTTAACGAAATAAAGATTGCCGTTTAGCGTTAAGTCGGCATGTCGATAGTTTAAAGCTGGGGTAGGGAACCTTTTTGCCATCAAGGTCCATTTCGATATTTGCGTATCATTCGCGGACCTATCGGATACGTATTTTTTTTTTGTTTTACCAAATTAAAATACTTGCAGAAGTTAATAATAACATTACTATATTGGATTTAAATTAAATTTTCAAAAAATTAATAAATCAATGGAGTTCTACGTATTAAATACAAAAAGACGTATACGTACTGAAGAGTCCGATATATGATATAATGTGTAGGTATTTCAGAATTAGTCTGCTGTGTCTGGTTTTAAATTTCATTCAGCAATTTCCAACCCGGGGAACGCGGATGAGGTATGACCTTGAGAGCTACGGGCAAAGGAAAAATGAACCAATTATGGCCGATTTTTTAAATATATTTTTTTATATGAATACCACACAAGAGTCCCAACTGCTCCCAACCGTCTGGAGCCAGTGAGACTATGGCATCCCCAATTGGGGAATTTTGTGAGCCTGAAGGTATTGAGGAGTGGAAGGAGAAAGTGAAGAGGAAGGTGGGGAAATACCTGGCTATTCAGATCTGGTCACCAAACACGGCTAAAAGCCATTTCAAGCAACGTTTCAATTCTGAATGGTGGTCTTTCACCAGGGCGATACTGAGAGTATCTTCCACTCTGGAACGTGCGCAAATATACTATATATTATTTTTAAATGAATTAATTGTGAAACAACACAAATTAATTAAATAAAGTTCACTTGCACACGCCGGGATTTGAACCCGCGACCTTCGGATTCGTAGTCGAGAGCCTTACCCCTCGACCATGGAGGCCGTCAATTATATTATATATAATTATACGGGTATATTTTGATTAAACAGAAAATTCATAACACGATAGAGGTTTCTGTTTGTTTTCGAATCATTTCAACCAGTACACTAGATTGTTTTAGCATGTGATTTCGCAAGATTAAAATCCTTAAATAAGACATCTAATTACATTCGGAATACTTCAACGTTTTTCCTCTAGAAGTAGCCAGTATTTCAATCATAAATCCACTTTTGACAGTACGAATAATTGCAAAAGGAAAAGAAGAAGAATTTTTCCAGCTTGCGCCTCATCCGGAAGTGTTCCAAAATGTTACCATTAATGTGTTACGATGGCAATTATTACTCATTTCTTAAAGAAGAAACAATGTACGATCCTTTTCTGTAATTGTGATCATTTGTACAACATTTGAGTATATTTGAGGATATGTTAGAATACTTCAGCATATCTTACCACAACTTTTCTAGTGAGGCATGTTGTGCAAACCGCCAATAATAATAAAACAATTAATATTAATAATTAATTCTATCAGTAAATGGAATAATAAATGTTTTGAGTGAGCCACTATTTAATATATCAATATCAACATGTTTCGGAAGCAAATACATATTAAATAGTGATTTACACAAAATGCTTATTATTAATTTTATTGAAAATATAAACGATAAAGTGAATTTAAATTTATGGTAGTATTTTACTTGTTATTATTGTGAAAACCATATTGAATCTTACCATATTGCACAATGCAAATTTCATTCATATTTGTACAAAACTGTTCTTGTTTCCATGCATTTGTTTCCATTTACACAACATTTGTGCATTTGAGGGTCATTTATATTTGAGGATCATCTTCCATATTTTAGCTTTGTGACCGTATTTAGCAAAATGTTTTACAATAACTTATTACACTTTTCCGTAATTTATCATATTTCACCATATTTACTAAATTTTAAAAATTTTCAGCGTGTTGCATATTCTACATTAACTTAAACCGTATTTAGTTTATTATAAAATACTCTGGAATATTTTGTCCATTCGGACAATATAATAACATATCTGTGCATTTATACAATACACTTCGACAAAATTAACCATGTTTAAATACTATTCAATATCTTTTCTTGCCTTAAAGCGATCGATATACAAGTATTTAATACTTTTTTTAGTGTCCGTTTTTGAGTGTAACATCTTATACTCGGTAAGGAAACAAATCAATAATAGTAATAAAATTAATAATTAATATATTGTATAAACCCCTATTTAAAAGGGCACCATATAGTGACTTTATATCCATTGAAGGAACGATAATAATACTTTATTCCAGAAGGTATGCAGGGATGGTGCAATGCAATACGTTCCATTGATTATAATAATAACACATAAAATGAAAAAACAATGCATAAAATTAAACGAAGTAAAATATAAAAAAATGAAGTAAAAATGCATAAAATAAAACGAAGTAAAATATAAAAAAATGAAGTAAAAATTATCACAAAATGAAAAGGGGTTATATTTGACGGTCATCAAGGGGGACTCCATCCAGGTAGTCGTGGCAGTAATGATGGTAGTCTTGGAATGGCCTACTCTGCACAATAAGCTTTCAATGCTGTGGCGTAGAAGTGCCCCGAAAGAGTGCACTCCCGAAGCGCTGCAGTATCTAGGTAGATGGAATAGTTGCGACCGGTCAGTGGCTGAGTTGGCATCGCGTTTGGGTCTCACCAGGCGTCGTGCGTTCAATTCCTCGGCTGGCTGAGTCATCCATTACGGCACAAGCAACATCTTCCGCTTATTGCGATGGTGGTAGGATATTTTCAAATATTGTCAGGTTATTCGTAACCAGGGAATTTTCGTTCTTCTTTAAAAAAATATAAATATATGCATTATTTTACTATTTTACTTCCTTTTAACTATTTTAATTTAAAACATCGGTCAGAAAAGGCTTAACAAAATAGGCTCAATAGAATAGTGAGTCATTTTAATCGAATATTTTTATCATTAGCAGAATGAATATTATTTTTCAGTGGGTTTCAAAAACAATTTTGTAGTGCCTATTCAATTTTTAAGGGTTGGTGATACCATAACCGAACCATTTGTGATAATCGTCGTAATTGCTCTGTTCATTGTCATGGGTTAATTTGCTATATTAATATGGCAACAACATATTCACAAATCAATTAAAAATTATTTTCCTCTTTGGTTAATTGGGAAATATAAGTAAAATAAAAACAAAAAAACTTGTAAGTTAATCAAAAAGTCGTCAAATTTAAGTAGGATTTACTTTCATCAAAGCTACACAAATCTATGTACCTACGTTTTTACTGCTAAGCCAAAGCTTTAACTCTTTCATGGATATTTCCATTTCATAAACATGTTTGCAGTGAAAATATAAAACTTTTATACCCCAGCGCACTCTGGCCATAAAATATAGATTCTTTTAGTTATTGCACTTCGTACGGGTAATTTGAGACCGGAGGTGGCTCTGAATTAAACCCAGAATACATTCACACCTTGAAAACGATAACATATTCGGTTTTCAGTAATCAAGTTTTCAAAATATATATATATATTTTTTTTAATAGAACATTTTTATTACAAAGGGAGGTCACAGAATAAAATTATTTTGAAGGTAGTCCAAATTATATAATACCTACTACTATATTATAACTCCACGTTAATGACTTTCTACTTTTATATTAAATTTTTCTCTATCATTGTCAAATGCAATCAAGCGAGCTGGAGAGTTTTTTTTTACCTGGAAAAAGGCATATGAACCAAAATATAAATTATATCTTAAATAAATAATAATAGATTTAGCTCATTACCGTGTTAGAGGGGAGTAATTCTGAGACACTACAAATGCATTTTAATTGCTTCGGATGACAAAAGATAACAAAAATACTTTTATTTGTTTTTTTTTTTAAATATAGGTAACTTGATAATTTCTCCAAATAGCAAAGAAAAAATCTTACAATTTACAAAAAGGTAGGGTTTTATTTTTTATACAATACCTACTCACAAAAAATACTTTAAAATTTAGTAAAAAAAAACATTGTTAAAACATTAAAGTCAGCCTTATTTTTCAAATGTTTTTGTTCGATTGGGTTTCCCTATTATAATTTTTTTGAATATAATGTTTTATGCAAAAAAATAGTAGTAATTTACGTGTATTGTAACAAATCATTTTTATAATACAGAAAATAAATAAATTTGTTTTTGATTTTATATGTCAACAGTTGTTCTTTTTTATTCTTTATTATATTTATCAAAAACCAATTATATTCTGTTATCTGATAAAGAAAAGTGTTGTATGTTGTTACTTAAGGATTCTTCGCCCCTCTGGTCTTCCAGGAGCCAATATTCGCAACTGATTATCAGATATTTACACACTTTTCTACCTAGCTGTCACTTATCATACTTATTGTTCTTGTGAATTTGGAAAGAATGGAGGATATTCCTGAAAAGGTCTATTCAGGACTCCCTAGAAAGTCTCCAGATCCCCCTCCTGACCTCCCATATGATAATACTTCAGAAATTTCAGACGGTGAATCTGTCATAATAAAGGCCTACAAAAAAATATAGTTTAGTCCATTTCCAAAAAATATCCGATCCCCCTTCAGTTTCACAGGCCCCGGCCCCAGCAGCACTTCGAGCATCTCCTCCAACTAATTTCTTCTCTGTTCATTCCCGTGGCCTATATTTTGTGTACGTCCAAAAAAAGGAAAAATGTATTTATCCTCTTGAGTTTGGTAAACGTCTAACAAACGCAAAAATTCTTTCCATCAAGCCTAGAGATGTAAAAGTCGAGAGTCGTTTTGAAAATCCATTGTATTCCTCATGGGGTCAGCCGCCAATTCATTTATTAAAAATATTTACATTTCATCAATCTCGACCGATCTTCCCATCCCAGAAATTTTATCCACTCTTTCAACCCCTCAAAATAGCAGCAATCCCATAAAAGCCAGAAGGTTAAATTACAAGGACTCCTCTGGGGGCACAATTTCCTGAAAACCCTCCCAATCGGTTCTGTCACCTTTGAAGGACCCTCTCTTCCTGCGTGCATATATTATTTTTTTAACTCATTATCGGTTGAAATTTACACATATCCCACTAAAAAATGTTTCAATTGCTGCCGTTTTGTTCTACATTCCCCCTTCTATCCCATTTGATCTTTCCTTGTTGGTCCACACGCTTGGCAAAATATCTCCTCCTTTGGTTATTCTGGGTGACTTCAATGTCCACTCCACACTCTTGGGTTCTTCATCCATAGATTTCTCAGAAAACAAAATTATTGACTTTATGGACTCCTTGAACCTGGTTCTTCTAAATGACAGATCCTCTACAAGGTTGTAACCAAGGACAGAGACCTACTGCTGTGGACATATCTCGTTGTTCCCGATGTATTTGTACACTAATTTCCTAGAGAACTACCTCAGATCCCCGCGGCAGTGACCACCATCCCAACATTCTGTATCTGGCTCAGTGGTTAAATACTAACCCCTTTAAAAGTATGTCAAAATTTATTACAAAGAAGGCCAACTAGTCCCAATTCAGAAAACCTCCTCAAGCTCTTACCCTCTCCTTTCCTACCCCTAATTCAGATTACTGCATCTCCACTAATGAATCTTGGTCTGAGTCTATTCTTAAATTCGCTGAAAAGGCTATTCTTAAATCATCTCCTGTAGGCACGAAGGCTCGCCCTCCCCTTGATTGGATGAGGAATGCCTTAGAGTATTGAAGGAAAGGAAAGCGACCAATAAGACATACTGTCAAGAGATGATAATGGAAAATTACTTAACAGCAAGAATACCCAAGCTATGGCTAAACGTACATTTCGTTAAAAAAAAAACAACTGGCGTAACTTCTGTACTAACATTGGTACTCCAGCAGGGGAGGTTTGGTCGATGATTCGCAAGTTTATATCTTTCTTTTCACTGCCGAAGACATCTCACAATTCAGCAAGTTGAATTTCTGACTTTCTTAGCAAAATAGCTCCACCTTATGTCCCTAATCGTTATGAAGTACCTATTCCATCTTTTACCCCAAATTCATCTTCATGGTTAGATGCTCCATTTTTTTAATGGAGGAGTTAAAAATAGTTACGGAAAACCTCAAAGACTCTGCCCCGGGCAGCGAAGAAATTCTGAACATATTCATCAGACACAATGATAACAATTCCATTTCCTACTTTCTCTCTCTTACCAATATATTTCTGGACTTTGGTATTATTCCTCCGGACTGAAAAATTCAAAATATCATTTCCATTTTCAAGAGTAACAAATATCCAAGTCTAGGTTCAAGCTACAGACCGATTACTTTCTCTTCATCACTGCGCAAAGTAGCTGAAAGTATGATTAAGAATGGATTAGACTGGTTTGTAGAAAAAACATCATATACTTTCCCCTTCTCAGTTTGGATTTAGAAAAGATACCTTTAATAACCTTTCCTCTCTTGTGACAGATGTTAAATTAGCACTTTATAAAAACGAATATTGGATAGCAGCGTTTTTAGACATCTATAGAGCATAGATAATGTTGTTATCCCAATTATAAAAGAAAAATTATTGGCCATTGGCGTCCTACCCAAATTGGTCCAATTCATTATTAATTTGCTTTCCCAGAGGACTATTTTTGTAGGCGAGCCTGAATCCTCTCCCCACATTAGATACATCTTCAAAGGGCTCCCACAAAAGTCTGTCCAAAGTCCGATTCTGTACAAAGTTTATAATTACGATCTGGAAAAATCTATTCATTTCATGTGCAACATATTTCAATATTCTGATAACTTAGCGTTCTACAAAATATGTCCCAATCTTTTCATAGCAGCGTCAGCAATCAACAACGCAGTCAGGACTTCCACTGCGGGGCCAGTGTGTATGTTTCACACGGGAAAATGAGTCTCCCACACAAACTTCACAAGGAATGTTCCATTTTCTCGGCTGAATGCATAGCTATCATAGAAGCACTGCATCTCATTAAATCGCACAATATTAGGAACGCCCTCATTTTTCCGATTTACTTAGCTAACTACAAAAAATAAGTTCACCCCCCACTCATTTCTTTCCCTAATCTGCTCTATCAGAGACCTCCTGTCTTCCATTTCACTATCACATGCGTCAGTTGTCCTATCCTGCATTCCGGGACACCTAGGTATTACTGAAAACGAAATAGCGGATTTCATTGCTAAGGAAGCCACTATTCATGGTCCGTTAAATGATATTTTTGTTCTAGTTAGAGACGATTTTCCTATTCTAAAAAGTAAATTTAAACTCTAATGGTCCTCTGAATGGAAAAAAGCTTCTCCAACAAAAGATCATTAGTACTCATTATTACAACATTTTATTCCTGTCAAGCCCTGATTTCATAAATACGCCTGCATGCCAAAAAAATATATTTCCTCCATAACTCGAATGAGAGTAGGTTACACTTCTTGCCTCGCACAGTCAGCTCCTTTTAATATTGTGGGTCAAAGGATACTCTGGACGATAATTTCTTGAGTGAGTGTCCTATCAATGTCCAAACTTTATGCATGAATTGGTAAAACTTAAAAATGAACTCCCTACCAGTATTTCCTGCCTTCTAAGTCTGAACTCCCCCCTAATTAACAATTAATTAGCAATATATATTTACAAAAATTCATAGGGGATTAAAAACGCATAAATTGCACTGTATCTGCTTCAATTTTATTTGTCCAAATATTATGTCCTGTTTAAAAGTAACTAATTTAAAGATCAATCTGTACAATTAAAACTAACTGATTAAACATGGCCAAGATCGCCCTTAATGGGTAAAAGACATAAAATATTAAAAAAAAAAAAAGCAACATAAATATGTTCTTTTGTATCTACATTTAATTATAGATATACTCGCATAATGCGGTGTTATATATTTAGTTGTATTGAATATTTTATTAATAATATTATACAACTTTAGATAGAGTCATTTAGTGATTCAATGACCTCAAGAACGCTTAATATTTGTTAACTTTTTCTAAAAAATATAGTTCTTAGTACATAATTGATATTTTTTGTATATATTTCATGAAATACTTGACAAGTAAACATAAACAACATTTCACCTAAGCACGTAGATAAGTAGAAAGGAAGACAGAAGGACGGTATCTCGCGGTATTTTCGAGGAAAACCTTGAACTGGCTAACAGGATTTTCCAAGAAAGATATTACAAGAAATCGCTTATTTCGCTTCATTTTACCAGAAATAATTTTTCCTTCAAATTTTATATTCATAGACGCGCCAGAGTATTTCTCATTCATAAGGTCCTACATACATAAATAAAAAAACGTTGGGATTCTCCCTTGTAAATACTATTAGGTAGATTTTATATAAATATTTGATGTGTTGAATTGGATTCTGAGATGTAACATTATTTTATATTTCCCTCAAAAACGCACGATTCTCGACGTATAATCTCCCTCTTGAGAAAAATCGATTCATCTGATGTTGTGAAAACATTGATATGTGAGGACCTTATTCTCACATAAATATGTTATCAGGGACTTATTTCTCCTTATAATCACGGCGTAAATATTAAATGGTACCTTAAGTCGAAATTTAATTAAAAAAAACGCTTATTTCCACGCGTGGGTATGGTTAAAACAGCCATAAACCGGGATTAAGACCAACTTAACTATATCAAAGCCAAACCAGCGCGTAAAAATCTAATAAGTAAGGCCGTGTAAATCAGTAATCAGATATCACAGAAAATTGATTAAACAGATTTTTTCCCGATTCTTTAGCAATAGAATCGCAAATATACATTTGCCAATACATTAATCCAGTTATGCGTTAGTCAACGCACGTTTATTGGATCCTCAGATTTTTATGTATTTCTTAGGCAGTAACTAATTTCTAGACATTTTGTTTGAAGACTTTTATGCACTATGTACTTTTGTTATTTAAATTTATTACTGCGGTACCAGTTTCAACACAACCGTGTCATTAACTAGCGTTCTTATAACTAACTTAAATTAAAATAAGTACAGAACATACATTATTAGGTGAGGGTTGTTGGAGTGATGATTTCGAGGGGGGAGCGGTGGGAGGAGTCAAAATAACTAAGAAATACGGTTAACAAATATGATTCTATTCTTTTAATTTTTTTTCTAAAGTTTCTCGTTTATTTATCAATTTAAATTTTGCTCTTTAGAAACTTAAAAAACGGAATTAAGATTAATCCAATGAAATACTAAAACTTTGTTTAAACCCCATTTATTTTACACGCCTACCGGTTTCGGAACAACCATTCCATCGTCGGGGCAAGTGTACTCTGAACAATATTACAAAATTATGAAATTAAGAGTACTTAGTAGGTATATTTATTGTGCAAGGAAAATATAAAGCATCCTATACCTAAAAATCTTATAAACGTGCATTTACTCTACCCGACACCTTGGTTAACCGCTGATACATGCGACCAGAATTGAATAAATAATTATTATTATATCGGTCTCTCAGACGTTCCGTTTTTATTTTGTCATTGAATGTAATACATTGAAGCCTGAGAAACCAATGCATATAGCCATTAGGGTTAAACATAAGTTTTATGAAATTTTGCTAACAAAAACTAGGGCATTTAAAAAAAATAGAGCGCACCAAACATACATAATGTCTATACAGGCATTGTAATATGGGTTAATTACATATATAATATATTTTTAAATTTAAGTTCAACCATAACGCAACTATAAAAAAAATATACTACCAAAAACAAAATGGCTTCTATCCCTGTCTCAAATGATTTTGAAATGAATGAGAAACGGGATTCGAAAAATCGTTTTATAATAAAATATGTGGATAACCATTTGCCCTTGAAATGATAAATCTATTTGCGAGTATAAATCAAAATAGCGTTATTAAAATACCCGCCAACGAAAATAAGGTTAGGTATATCCGAGACGCTGTATAAAGATTTGAAATAAATTCTGGTAGAATCTTGTATTAATAAAATATAGCAGCCAAAAAATATATGGTAATTATTCTAGAACGATATTGACAGTTCTTAAAAGTCGAAGTCTGATACCGATTTATTTTTTTATATGAATACCGCACAAGAGTCCCAACTGCTCCCAACCGTTTGGAGCCAGTGAGACTATGGCATTTCCAATTGGGGAATCTTGTGGGGCTGAAGGTATTGCGGAGGGGAAGGAGAAGGGGAAGAGGGAGGTGGGGAAATACCTGGCTATTCAGATCTGGTCACCAAACACGGCTAAACGCCATTTCAAGCAACGTTTCAATTCTGAATGGTGGTCTTTCACCAGGGTGATACTGAGAGTATCTTCCACTCTGAATACCGATAATACGACGGAATGGATTAGGGTAGCCGTAGCTCGTTAAAATAGAACGCAGGACCCGGATAGACCACGAGGGTTCGAATCCTAGTTGCTACCGAATTTTTTTTCTGTGTCTTTTCGGTTTCGTGTTTCGATTTGGCTATTGTGAATATTATCTTTATTGATAAAAAAAAATAATAATAATTTCAAAAAGTGTAAACTCAATTGTGACACCATTTTAATATGATGATCGACCGGTCTCGGAAGTATCCTTCCTTCGCCAGTGCTATATTTGTTATTTAGTTTTGTGAAGGTTCACCTCAGGTCTTATCTCACTTAAGATACTAACCTAAGATTCAAAATAATGACACATACACGAGACGAAGGAAGGGTACTTCAGAAACCGGTTGATCATTATATTAAAATTGAAGTGGTATAAAACAAACGTATTTGTTTATAGTATAATAAGGAACTCCAGTCCAATTTAAAAAAAATCGATAATGGCGTTCCAACTTAAATACCAGTATATTTCGTTGTTTTTTCAAAGGTAGTTTTCATAGTTAAAATAATTTTCAAAGTTTCAATTTTTCAAAGGTCGCCAAAACGCTCCAAATCTATGGCCGATCGGTTTTGATCAGTTTTGAGGTTAGAATGTCAAATGTCAAAACAAGGATGAGCTTTACCATACATAATTGTATATTATATTCGTGGTAAACCACAACTAAACATAAGTAATAAAATTGTGTACATTTTTAGAAATTTCAACTCAAAGAATAATAATACTATTGACCATAAACAACATCATAATATCCGTAATGATAAATGGTCTTATCAAGAATACTCAATTTTTTTTCATGAATAATAGTTTTGTTTATATTTAACAACATTTATAGAGCTTAAAGTCACCCAAATTAAATTTTAATTTCGTCAAAACTAAGAAAATAGAAAACAAAATATAAAAATAAAAATGTTCATACTGATCCAAAAACAGAATGTTCACGTGACGTCAGATGTTCCAAATGCAATGGTTCCAACATAACGCGGTGATTTATGAGCTGATTTTTTATTCACTTGAAAATAACAATTTATAAACTCTACGTATAATATACAATGAAAGGTACATATTCAGAATCGGCGTTAACTGGTCTATATGAACATATATTTCTAAGTCATTACATTTTTGAATGGAGTTCCTTATTATGGCAAGCCACAAGATCAATGCTTTTTACCTATATGAAAATAATTTCTATTTGCAAAAAACTCTATACATTTTACGTGTTTGTGTACGACACCAAAACAGGCACATAATCCTGTTTTAATTTGTTTTTATTACATATTTATGTATATAAATTATGTAGATTATATTATGCTGACGCGACAGCTACGATTCCGAAAATTAAACTTCTCTGGGTATAAAAATCGAAGCGAAGTATAAGAAAGCAATGAAAAACAGACGGCGTTTAGTGAAATATGAAATAAGAGTTGCAATTTACTCTCGGTTGACGGTGCACTAGATACTTACGGCAAGTGTAAAGCCACATCCCAACCAGGAAAATCATTTCAGTTAGTAATTAGACTGAGTAGAAAGGGAAGTTTCATCTTGATAGTTGGTTGATTGATGTGTGAGGCGTAGTTGTTCCATTTTTCCGAGATTTCCTACAATGGTTTGAGTTTACATTCAGTGAAATCGTGCAAAAACCTAGTATTGTTAGCGTCTGGATGTCATTGTTTCAGGTGATAATAAAGTTGCTGCCATTATAGCAACCGAGGAATTTACACCAGATGTCTATTGAACATTTACATTAAATTGTGCGGCCCACCAAAACGTTTACTTTATGGAATTAGGTTTATCTGGGAATTGCGAATTTACACCAAAGCGTGATGTCTACTCGAACATTGACAACACACCGCGCGTCCGGGATGCTTACATTATTTGTAACATGCGATATATCGGGGCATTTACGCCGAAGCTTAATGTTCGTGAGAACAATTAGATACCTACATCAAAAGTGCAGCCCGCCAGAACGTTTTTTATAGCATGCGGTCTATCAGCCATTTACAGTATAGTGTCTACCGTGAACATTTTCTGTAAAGCGGTCTCTCGTGAGTCGTGAACTTTGTGTTTATTTAAAAATAAATTATTTTACGTAAATTCATACATGTGTAGAAAATGATGTACATATGTATAGCTGACTGTATTTCATGGTGAAGGAAGGTATTAAAACGATTAGAAATATTATATTTAATCATTGTAGAAAATAATATTAACGTAACCTAAATGAAACATGAAAACGGAAAAAACGAAAGAAAATAAAAAGATTGCAGTCGCATCTGGGAATCGAACCCAGAACCTCTGCCTATCCGGGGCAACCCTTTAATCAATTTAGCTAATGAGACCAGTTCAATTTATGTCATCATTATCGATATCAAATCTCAGATCGAGATTTGTTAATATTATTTTCCATTGTTCATCCCATATTATTTGGCAGCTATCTTTAGAAATATTATATATTGAAATATTTATTTCTACAATACGCTTTTCTAAATTAAATATAAAAAATCATAAATATTCGGTACTAGGTCACTGAAGCTAGGTGTTAAAAGTAGTTACGGCAGGAAACGAATGTAAGGTACCCGGGTCTGCCAGAGGGTCGCAGGCCGCGGTTGCACTAGCTTGATGTTACCAAATACTCTAAAAATGACAATACCTCCATCTCCTGACATTTGATTGCATCATGTTACACTCATAGTTTATACATTTTAATTGATTTACCATGAAATGTATTCTTAATTAATTATAGAAGTCTAAAATTCAAGAAATGAATATTAGATGACCACGTGTGATTTTACTTCTTTATTGCTCATAAATGAAAAATATTAAAGAGTTTAATAGGTTTAAACTAACAGTTATAAGCCTCGCCCACTCGATGATCGTATTCGGTCTGATGGTTTAGAAAAGGGAATAAATTACTTATTTAATAAATTATGAAAAAAAATCATTAATTTCTTATTTTTAAACTGATTTTGGCTTAACATATCACAATTTTTATCATATTTTTAAAAATTATATTTGCATTAATGAGGAGAGTGCTACATTAAGATGTGTTTAAAGCTTCTATAAATAATTTAAAAAAATAATAATTAGAATTGTTATACGTTATGGCTTACTAAAAGCAGTGTAGAAATGAGAAATTGAAGAAAATTTATAACAAATCATTAAATAATTAATTTATTCTCTTTCTAAACCACCAGACCAACGCGAGCGTCGAGCGGCGAAGCTTTTTAATATGTGTTTAATTCATAGGTATTTTATGAAATTTCAATTTCAATAATTTATTAAGAATATGTGTATTTACCAGAAAATCTATTAAATATTACCTACTAAGAATATTGCCATCTCAATATATGGAAAATATCAACAGCTGGAGGCATTGTCTTATTGCTACGGTATTTGGTGTTACCGTAGATCAGAGAAAGTGTCAATTAGGAACCGCTACACATGTTTTTACCTTGCCACTGGAACGTGCACATCGTGTGGTCTACGGGTTATTGTTGTATTTATTTAAACGAAAAAATTTAAAAGTTTTTAAAAACATTTTTTTAAATCTTGCAATCGTTTCACAAATCTTCAATATTTGTAGACCGTACAAACAAAGATAAATGTTTTCACTTTAATTGAAGTGATTTAGTGATAATGATGTCGAAATGTTTATGAATTAATTTTATTTGTATGTGCAGGATGGTAATCATCATTATCTTCTACGTAAATATTTTTTTTTTAAATGAACACATATCAGTAAAAAATAACGTAGAGTTTCTAATAGAAGTTTTCCATTCATATTTAAATTAACAGTTTTTTATCGTTCCCAGAAGGTACTTTAACGTTCGACTGAGATCGTGATGTTGATCCAGATATCAGAAAGAGGGCGTGCTGAAAGCGTCTCGGCTGTACTTTGCGCTGCGCAGTTCGCCCCGCCGCCGCTAGGGGTGGAAACATCGGAGAAACGCCGCTTTGATAAAAATGACATAATCGTATCCATATTGTATACCTATGACTTTAAATATATACCAAAACGAAAATCTTAATATCTGAAACAAGTGAGTCTTTTTCAACCGTCTTCGCGTCAGAAGGGATGTACACATTGCTGCGCATTTCTTCAGACTGATTCGCGGATGAAAACTCAGCTATCATGGAGAGCATTAATTTCTAAGTTCCCGATGCTTACCTCTGTCACCGACAGCATAGACTGTTTTATCTCCCGGCCTGCAGAACTAAGTAGCCAATGGTTATGCCCGTCGGAAGGGCAATCTTATTGTTGAACAGAATCGATTAGGATATTAACACATTTAGCATCAACGAACTGCTTTAAACGGCAAAATTTGTTGCTTCTGGCATAATAATATGTACTTAATAACTATTTATTTATTTTATATACAATTTTTCATTAATCTCGCAGTAAAATGTGTATTCAGTTATATTAGTCGAATGTAGTTTAAAACGCCTGATATAAAAATAAATATTTTGTAATGTTTTAAAGAGAATAAATAAATGAAATCCACTGAAATGTGCTTAATTCACACATAATGAGACTTCTTTAAAACATCAAACAAAGCACCTGTTGACAAACTACTAAAAATAAGTAATTAAATAATTGACGGCCTCCATGGTCGAGGGTTATGACTCTCGACGACGAATCCGAAGGTCGCTGTTTCAAATTCCGGCGTGCGCAAGTAATTTTAATTTTATTAATTTGTGTTGCTTCACAATTAATTCATTTAAAAATAATATATAACATATTTGCGCACGTTCCAGAGTGGAAGGTACTCTCAGTAACGCCCTGGTGAAAGACCACCATTCAGAATTGAAACGTTGCTTGAAATGGCTTTTAGCCGTGTTTGGTGACCAGATCTGAATAGCCAGGTATTTCCAACCTTCCTCTCCGCTTCTCCTTCCCCTACCCCTCCCCAATACCTTCAGCCTCACAACATTCCCCAATTGGGAATGCCATAGTATCACTGGCTCCAGACGGTTGGGAGCAGTTGGGACGCTTGTGAGGTATTCATATAAAAATAAAAATAAAGTTTATTAGGACTTATATTTCCACGTTGTTACAGTGAAGTTGAAAAAATAGTTTCAAATAAATAAATCGCAATCCTAAATCCAAAAAGCAGGAAACATTTTGAAATACAATGGAATTGCATGGAAATTAGGGCGAAAAAGAGGGGATTACTCCTATGGTGAAATTGAAAAAACCATAAACATTTCTTCTTTAGGAAAACGTATGAAAGACTTTTATCTCATTTGTATTTCCAAAATAATTAAATGTTTCATTGAATCGTCTTCATTGTTCCAACTCCTCCAATTCAACATTCCTTGCCGTAGACTCGGAAACAATGAATTGCTTTTCCTCAAAGAACACTTAATGAACTAATTATCGGTACTGTTCTCCACATTCCAGAATGTGGAGAATTTTTAACTCAATCCAGGATCTTGAAATATTTGGTACCAGTCTAAATAATTTTTGTCAGGTTTTATGAAATTAATCATCAAAGATTATCATTTTGATTGTCTAAAATCATAAACACTACCAAAATCTTGAGTGTTCTCTCAAATGTATAAATTTATCCTATTTTTGTCATTGCTTCGTTTATGTATAATAAATGCATGTGCTAGTCTTTTTCTATAGTTCTTGTTTATTTCATTTCGAGTTAAGTATTTTATGTAATTGGACAATTCTCCGACATTAAAAAAGTCAAATAAAATACCCCCGGTATAAAAAAAAACTTCCAGGTTGATTCTCAAATATCAGCTTTGGCAATATCCCAATTTCCGATAAACTTTGCACCTATGAGATTACACGATAAACTTGGTGGTTCCTCTATTTAACCCCCAGTAAGAGAAAACGCTCAATCCTCTGCCAATCTTAATGGTTCCAATTCACCTTTCCGCGAATATTAGTAAGATAAAAAAGAGAAGGGATCGCAGTATAAAGCTGGGAAAACAGAACTCTGTAAGGATTTTATTTTATAGAGAGGATGGAAAATACAACGATAAATTCTAAGTCTTTGTTCTACAGCGAAATATTATGCGGGTTGTTAGTTAAAGCGTTTTAAAGTATTATGTTGTATAGTTACATTCAAATTTAACGAAAGTTTTGTTGTATTTTTAACTTGTAAGGGAATATATAAACAAAATTTTCAAACGACTTTTAAAAATAATCGTTCTTTGTCAAAACTATTTGATAGCGTATTCTGTTCTCATTCAATCGTTTTGAATCTTTAAGAATTATCGTCCTGATACCGGTTGATTTAGAAAAAAATGGATTGATATATTTACTGTTTAAAACCGATACATTATGTTCCGTGATTACCTTCGTCCAGATAAGGCCGCACAACGCACTGAGCCGCTCTCGACTAGCAAATAAATAATAGTGTTTCAATCATTGTTCAAGTATTAATTGACTTACTCGCTAGTTTGGATCGGCTCGACGCGTTGTGCGGCTCAATCTGGGCAAAGCTATTTAAAGTAACCTGTAATTTCGACGAGAACTTGAAAATTTTAATTTCAACGCCATTTTTTGCGAAGTTTTTGTAAATTATATAATTCTACTAGCTGGTGTGTACCTGGCCTTGATCGGGATTTTTTTGGAATAAGTTACGAAGTTCTGAATTCTTGCTTGTCGTTTTGGTGCCATAATTGTTTTGACAGCGAAAGTAATGCTTTTTGACAGCGATCTACTATCATATTTCATTAAAAACATTTATTTTTTTCAAATAAAGTATTTCACAAGTAGGTACCTACTTGTGTTTTCCATTTTGAAAATATTCTACCCAAATAAAACATGTAATTTGTGGCTAACCTGAGTGGTATATCTATGGGCTAACCTCAATACAACATGACGAGTTCAATGTTTTACATTCTAATTTTAAAACTTTATAGCAACAGTTTCATATGTGAATTGGATTTCATTCAAATTACTCTCTAAACCGTCCCTGCACTAATTATAATAAACTGCTATTTTCAGCGAAACTGGTCAAGTAATGTTTGAGAAAATCGAAGACAGGCAGACAAATACTTATTTTTACATGTATTTATATATATATCGGTATATATATACCGATTAAATGAAAAGTATTCCGGAGGTAGGTACCTACCTAACTCTTCAGAAAAGTGGTATTGCTATTATGTATATAATTCAGACTATTAACGCTTTCGCCGTTTCAATTCTACAACGAGTAAGCTGTCTAAGATTTTATATTTTAAAAAATGTCGAAAAATTTTCTGCTTTCAAAGTAATTAGAAAAAACTCTTTAAACCATTTTATTTGTAATAAGGAAGATATGAGACTGCTTTTATATTTTATTAACTGAATTTTCAACATATTACACTGACTATTTATTTTTGCGGCTTCTTTTCAACACACGGCGAAATCTAAACAACATAACAAGAAAACTTTTGTTGTAAGCGTTTGTCGAGGTTTAAACTCTTTATACAACATGCCGAGTTTCCTAAGGCTTTTTAGGGGAGGGAACAACAAAACAAAGGCACGAAAGCACACGTCTCGGAAATGCTTAAAACCTTACAAGGTTGAAATTTCGTTTCAGTTTCACATCACTACCTTTACCATTCTCCTCAGCTCCTGGTCTTTCAGAGGTTTCTCACTTCAAAGGTGTAAAGAAATCACAGACTTTTGATACACGGTTCTTATTTCAATAGCAACTAAACTTATACTACTGCTTTGTCTGTGGAGATTTTAAATTCAAAATACTAAGAAAAGTGGAAAACATTTACAAGTATTTTTTTTGTACGTGTATTGAACATACTGAAAAACGAACTCTAATTCAGAACACTTATACCTTCGCATATTTGAATCAAGTTAATGTATTTACCAAATAAGTAGGTACATATGTTTGAGAGAGTGTTTGAATGTGAATGAAGCAAGAAGTATATGTTGAGATAGACTGATCATCGTGCCGTTTCTTGACACGGGCACGGGATAGACCGCCACAAAACGCTGTTTTGGCAAACACTTCTTACTTCTTTCACAGTCATATATCGTATCATACATACTTTTCTGCTGTTCTGACTCTTGACATGACTCGATTCAAGTATTGATTTACTAGCTTCATTAACCCCTTCGGCACAGGTGTATAGTAAAAAAACACGCCAAACATTAGCCCAATATTTGTACACGGCAGACATCTGTCACATGAGAACGGGTTGTTTATATGTTACTCGTTCCTGAGTTCAACATCCCGTAATTACATAAAACAAAACAAAAAATACGTAAAAGAAGGTTAGGAAATATCTGACTATGCAGCTATGGTCACCAAAAACGATTCGAAGTGGCGGTCTTTCAGCAGTTTTTTTTTTTAACAATTTCACCTTTTTTTTATACATTACTGACAGCACGGGCAATAATCATAGCATGTATTTATTTCTCAATGTAAATATGTATATTAATTATAGGTATCATATTTTAAACCATAGTTGTAAGTCATATAGCAGGATTATGAATTGACCCACTCAGTCATAAATATGCATTAGTGTTTAGTCCCTAGTTATAAGTCTGAGTTGTATATCGCTAGCTATTATAAGTCATATAATGTAAGTCACGGGTTATAAGTCCCAGTAGTTATCGCTAGCTATAAACCTTAGTTGTAAGTCACTAATTATAAATCTTAGTTATAAGTCACTAGTAATAAATATTAGCTATAAGTTTTGTGTCATAATCTTAAAATCCAGCAGTCAAATATGGCCCTCTATATTGCTTTGCAGGTTAGTAACTCCGTCAATAATAGAAATGATTTATCTGTAAATTCTATAAGGGCAATTAGGAAAATATCTATGGTTTGAAAAGATAAAAATCCTCAAACTCTAATCTTTAAATTCCATGAAATTTGTCCCAAAATGTTTGAAAATAAGTGGAGTGTGATAACCGGAGAAAGCAATTTTGAAAGTTTTACCTAAAATTGTAGTACGTATTTCATACATAATTTAAAAGATTACAGTTTGAGGAATATTGTCTTTCGAAAAGAAATTCATTTTCCTAATCACAGCTGATTAATCATTCGCTGTATTTGTTGAGATTGACAAAGTGTGTATTTTTGGGTACTGACCGTTAAATAAATCAGTTGTAAAGTGTTGTTAAGATGATTTTCCCTCGAAATCGGCGAAAAAGAATTATTCCGAACATTATTTTTATTATTATTAGTGTTAATTTAAGAATTATATTGATTTTACTTAAAATAACCCATATTAATAAAATTTATTTTAATTGCGTACGCCCGGTTGGAACCTAGAAGTAGAAAATGTCGTAAAATGTTCCCGCTCCTGATGTAAAAAATATTGTGTCAATCATCGCGTAATCACATGTCCTGCTCATTTTCCAGTGCCGAAGATCGAGATAGTCGGCGAGTCCGAGATGTACGTCAAGTCCGGCAGTACCGTCACCCTGCGCTGCGTCATCACCAGGTCGCTGGAGGAGCCCGCCTACATCTTCTGGTACCGGGACAGCGAGAGGGTGCTCAACTATGATAGGAACCTGCTGGATATTCGGATGGAGAGAATAAGCCCCGATACCACGGTGAGTAGTACATAATATTATATAGTAATATATTTTATTATTTTATTCTAACAGATTTATCCATCATACTTTTTAGGTGAGTGTTTGTTTGTTTATTTGTTTTTTTTTTTTTTTAATTCATATATATATTCGACGTATTCTGGTATGTCAAAATAATTATTGCAAAAATGACAAATTTTATTAATTAACTGTTCTTTCTGCTCGAAATTGAAGTGCATAATAGGACAATGGTCGGTTTTATCAATACCCACGTAAAAATTTAATCTGGGTATGTATATATTCTTATTTAAAACTGGCAAAAGCTACTAATATGTGTTATGAAAGTGCTTAATTTTATAGTCGAATATATTTTAAAGGCAGCGGAATTCTATTACGTGTACATTTATGTTTCTATAATAAATTAATATTACTGTAATTGTTAAAATTAGTTACGTTGTAAAAAATGTAAGATACGTTTTATTTGATCCTATCCTAAGAGAAACGGCTTCGCGGCCTGTTTCATCCAAAACTTAATTTTGAATTTGAAGCCGAAATACTCACCTAAACATAATGATCCTTTTTTCGTCAAAAATGTAGTAAATATGTAGTACGGATCAGAAGTAATTTATTTATTTTTCTTTTACATTATGAAATACAGACCATTAAAGGAATTGATTTTTCGTGATTTTAGAGGCACCTTTAACAATTATTTGGAGTCTAACGGTGATTTAAAAAACAGTTTTACCCAACTGCTTTGGAAATACAATAAAACATAAAATTTAAAAAAATTAAATAAGCATTATGCTGGACTTTAAATTAAATTTAAAACGTTCAATTTACGGTGGAACACAAATTTTCCGTACACTATTTAAAATATCGGAAGCGTATTTAAGCATTTAAATATTTTTTTAAATGCTGTGTTTTTTTAAATATTTTTATTTACGTAATCATATTTAAATAGCAAATATGATAAGTTTTTTTTTTTTAAATAAGGTATTAACGCAAAATAATTTTCAAGTTGAATCTAAAATTATGAAAAAAAAATTTCATTATGTAAAACATAATAATTTTTATATTTCATAAACATTACATAGATTAAAACAAAAATAAATCAAATGCTTCTCATCCATACTATACAGTACTGTATATTTAATAAACCTTTATTTAAAAAATGTATCATTCAATTTGGATGGGTATTTTGGCCTCAAATCCAAAAGTAAGTTATGAATGAAACAGGTAGCGCAGCCGTTCCTCTAAAGATTCTTTCACATCGTGAAGAAACTTTTTTTTTTTAATTTTTCAAAAATTTTTGTTGTGTTTTAGTAGCATTTATTGATTTCATACTTTATTAATTCAACAGATCGGCACACTCCTCATATACAATACAAGGAGAGACGACTCTGGGAATTATTCCTGCAGTCCGTCGAACCTTGATTCAGCAAGCGTGATGCTCCATGTGATAAATGGTAAGAGATTTTTTTTCACCTATTGACTAAGTGTAATAAACGTGTCAAGTTTAATAGTTTAAGCCGTCACTCGGTGCGTAGATATTATTTGTGATCATAGAAACATTACGAATTACAGAATCAGCTATTATCTAATTTACGAACCAACATAAACACTGTATAAAATAGAATCTCCTTGCACCACTGCGGTAACTTTTTCCACACCTTTCTTCAATTATTTAAGTTTTCTAAAAATACTACCCATCCGCCATATTTACTAATATTTCCCTGAAGTAATATAATGTTATAAATATTTGTTGTAATGATATTGTTAATTCCTTCAGAATAAAGCAATTTTGAATTTCGTAAACTAGAATTTTTAAGAGGTTTTCTTCGCCCAAAAAACATTAAATATAAAAATTTCTAAGTTATATTTCACGGTATTATTAAAGATTTTGATTAATGTATATCGTACTGTAAAATTTTTCTCTACAGGGCCATGGAACATTTCCCCCTCTTTCTGTATCAAATTTGGTTAGAGGTACGTAAATGTGGAACTAATCTTTTTGACGTAAAAGAGACAGCTGTTTCGGCGTTCAAGACCGCTTTCAAACTGAAAATGCAGATCTTTTTATTTGCAATTTGGCCAAACATGGAATTTACAACTCGATGACAATTTCAATATTATTATAAATACGAGTATATTCTGACTGCATTGGAAATTGGATTCCCGAGTTGCAAATTCCACTTTTTTTTCAAAAATTGACATGCTCGTACAATCCTGGGTTATGAGTAACATAATATTATATGAATTCTTGTATAATATTACTCATTATATAATTTCTACGATAAAAAAAGTTTAAATTGTTGCTTGTTCAATAACGGGGGACTTACTCGTAGCTTGCATATAATCAAATCCGACGCCTTCGACCACTCGACTATAAACCACCTTGAAAGTGATCATAATATAAAAAAAAAATTAAGAATATGAGGGGCCTGATTCCGGTTCTTTTTGAGGATAAGGCATTGTCCTTATCCTTAGGGTTAAAAACATTTTGAATAACTGCAATTCCGATTACAATATATCAACGACGATAATTTAAAAAATATTTTATGATTTAATAATCATAGTATTAATTAAAAAAAAATGGTATATCATATATAATTTACAGGTATAGTTTATGTTAACTTACTTTGCACTTGTAGTTTATTATAATTCTCAGAAATTAAATCACTTTTATCCGATTAGATTTTGGTGTAGATGCTTTACGATCATCGCAATTTTGTTCATTCGCTTTATTTAATACCATTATTACACAACAAATGACGTTTGAAATTTAAAAAATTTCTAAGTTTTTAAAGAATGTCATTCGCTGAATAACAATTGATATCCGAGAGAACCGGAACCGCATTTAAGCATACCGTCTTTAAGCCGAATGATAATGACAATGCCTTATCCTTAAAATAAATTAATATCAAACAACTTTCGATTTTTTTTGCTGCCAGGTCTCAGAACAACTGTTCCATCATCATGACAAAATATGTACTAACTTAACAATACTACAAAAATATGGAAGAACATATATATTAGGTGACACAGTGGGGGTGGCGGAGTGACTAGGGATTAGTAAAGAGTGGGGAAAGCGATAGAGATTGTGGGAGGGAGAAAAGGAAACATATGTAAAATGCGACTATAAGATAATTTTTTTGGGTTGTTAATAATAAACTAATTATTATTAAGGGATTTCGTAATTTTTAAGGCTGCTTAATTATCTCAGCGCTTACCTCAACTATTAATGTGAAGAATATTTTTCCCTGTGTTTTTATGTTTGGAATAATACGATTAGCAAATTGTGAATAAATATTATTTTTAATAGATCTTACATGTTCTTTGATTCTAATGTTTGTTTTCTTCTCTTGTTTTTCCGATGTAAAATGGTGAACAGTCGTTACATTTTAGTTTGTATACTCGTAAACCGGAGTGAGTCAATTTATGGTCCATATTTTTAGTTTGCCTGAAAAAATTTACAATATTATTTCTTGTTTGAAAAGCCGGTTTAATATTAGAAGGTGGATTTTTGGAACATTTAACTGAACAATTATTTATTAATAAAATTTTTCGCCGTTGTTTATTATCATTATTTATATAAATACTTATCTTTTGAAAGTTTGTACGGTTTTTTTATTTAAGATTTTATCAATTAACCAAATATAGGTGCCAAAATTAGTTGCTACATACTTAAATAAAACAATTATGTTTTTATGTATTGTTATGAAGCAAGCCCCTAACAACTAAGGTTGACAAACCGCAGACCCGGAATTAACCATAAAAAAACATTAGTTGTCTATGATAAGTATTTCTCCGCTCCATTTGGTAAGGGGAGGGGGTAAAGCGACGACAAGGGAGCTTTGGGGAAGACAGAGCGGGCATTCTAGTCTGGAGAGCCGACCTGTCCGCTGCCTTGGTCCTTTCGCCAGCTTCTGCATCCAACAATGGGTTCCGTTCCAATTTACTTATTTATTTATTTCCCTTTTGCTTTTAGATAAAACTGAAATCATTTAAACTCACTCAAATTCATTCTATCCTTTAATAATCTGAAGGCGTCCACAGAAAGGTTAAAGCTTTTCCTAGAGCCTTTAAATTCAGCTATAAAAATATAGACCTGACTGCCAGGTATTTTTTTATATATAGCAAAAGAGAGTTGTTTTTTTTTTTAATTCCCTATTCCTGTTCCTATGTATATTTATTTGTTCTTATTGATGATAACTAAGCGGTAATTTCGAAAATCGTCCATCAACGAACTGACAACACGATTAAAAGACGGATGTATCACTTTTTCGTATACATCCATCTACCCTGAGAAGAGCTAGTCGGGGATATTTTATATATTTGATCTATTGATGAACTTTATTAAGATTGCAATTCAAATGTGCTTACGTAACGGATCGAGAGATTCTGTTGTGTGACAGTATGTAAAAGCCTTTTTAGGCGTATAAATACATAAATGATAAAGCTCATGTAATGTACACATTAAGCAAAGTAATTATTTTCTTCCTTATATATCTTACTGTTCATCCTAATAAGTGTTATTCTCATTACATATAGCATCACGCTTCTTGAACTCGTATTTATACTGGGTGTCCTTTTTTCACCGTGGAGAGATTCATAATTATAAATTGATTGAAGAATTGATGTTCTCATTGACTCAATGATAAATTAACATACGTATGAATCAGAACACTTTTTAAATGTGTTATAAAATCATCAAAGTATGAAAAAACTACTCTGAAAACATATTCTAAACTAACACAAGTAACCATTTTTATATAAAAAAAAGAATAATAAAAAATATTATTTAGGGTAGGAAAGATTAGATTAAAGTTTTTTTTTCGTATTTTTAATGACCTTATTTCGATTCACAAATCAAAACCTGTCTCAAATAGGAGTTATCCAGCATTTTTGAAAGAACGTAGTTCTTAAATAAAGCCAAGTCCGCCTCAGCACAGCAACTCATAGCGGAAATGAAGCTGAAAAACTTCTAGAATTGCATTATTCGCCTTGTATATTGTTATTATATAGAAAAATAAGTGTATTGAAACAAAATACAAAAAAAATGAAAAAACGTGAGTTGATTTATCCGGTCACCGTTCTATTTTACCGGTATAATTTTTTTTCTTCATATTTTTTTAGATAAGTTCGTAAGTACTTCTATATCAGCATTTCACCCCCTTTTCTTACTCGCTCGGAATCTATGGTATAACTTCGATAAGATGCATCTAGGCCTCATAAACTTGCTATATTTCAGTGGCCTCAATCTATTGCAGACAAAATCTGTTTCGTGCAGTCTCTACATCTGTTATTCCCAGGCATGTCTCGGCCAACCGACTGGACGCCTTCCCTTTGGAATTGCCTGTACAATTTTGCGGTATTTGAATAAAGGGTGATGTATTTGTCTAAATTCAGTCCTAGGAAAACATCTAAAAGTTGTGCGTAACAATATCCAGAAATTTTATGTATTGTTGTTCATAGTTATTTTAATGCCATGCAAATCATATAGCTATATATGGAAGACACTCTTGTATTCACCGCAATATATCAGATAAGAAACCACACAATTTATCTAAAAACCGTACCTTTCACCCTCTATTTGAATACCACAGAGCTGTCACAGTAGTGATTTTGCTGACATTCTGATCACATTTCTGTGTCACCTTAATTAAGAATTCCACTGGCAAGAATGGCACTGATTTCGTGTTTGAGCCACTCCGCGTTAAAATTTAACACAGCATTTATTCTACTGTGATCTAAACAAGTCATCGTGATATTTGATCACATTCTGAAGTCATTTATTGATAAGACTCCGTACTGTAGCCATTATGCTACGATCTAAACATGTGTCATATCGATAAAGATTTTATCGACAATGTCAGTAATATTCTGCCATCGTACCGGAGCACGACTGCAGATAACTAACGAACAAACAATAGTTAAAGTCGACTAAATTAAGCATCTTTAGCCGTCGTGAAATGTTCATCATTGACAAAACCTTCATCAATGTATTTGCGCTAGATTCTAAATTCACTAATCATTTGATTGTGCATTTTTAATTTTTTTTTTATATGAATACCACACAAGAGTCCCAACTGCTCCCAACCGTCTGGAGCCAGTGAGATTATGGCATCCCCAATTGGCGAATGGTGTAAGACTGAAAGTATTGGGGAGTGGAAGGAGAAGGGGAAGAGGAAGATGCAACAAGCAACGTTTCGATTCTGAATGGTGGTATTTCACCAGGGCGATACTGACAGTATCTTCCACTCTGGAACGTGCGCAAATATACTACATATTATTTTTAAATTAATTAATTTTAAATTAATTAAATGAAATTTACTAGCGAACGCCGGGATTTGAACCCGCGACCTTCGGATTCGTAGTCGATAGCCTTACCTCTCGACCACGGAGGCCGTCGAATTACTCAATTACTCAAACTCACCATCCGCATGTAAAGTGCCGCATCAAATTTATCATTCTGAAGAACTTCCATTTAAAACAGAACACCATGTAAAGATATCCTATCCAATTACAGCTCTTCAGTACAGACCGAACTTTACATAGGCAAATATACAGAACAAACCGCTGAGCTCGTCCTGTGCAGATAATAATTAATTTATTTCATTAATTATTTAAAGCTAATTTTGCCTCTGATTCGATACTAGTACAAACAAATTGCTTCGTTTGAGCGCACTGGGAAGAGGAGGAAAACATCTGTGGTTTGATTATATTTGTTTTCTGGAATATAATTTTTCTGGGGAATTGGTGGAATGGGTATCAATTTTATGGGAAAATAATATTGCAAAAAGGATAATTATGTTTTTGGTTACATAATATTAACATCACGAGATAATGATATTTGATATTTATTATTTTATTTGTATGCTTTTCATGGGTAGGTTACAAAAAAAACGTTGTAGGAAGATGGCTACTGATCTACGAGTATGTATTGTTTTTTAAAAGCCGTTCAACGACGTTCTTATATCCACGTGCCTACAAATCAAGTACTGCTTTATTTCAAACTAATCCGGGACTTCTCGGTATTAGCTTTCATTCAAACATATTCGCGGAAAGTGTTACGGGCAGGGAATAATAAAAACAGTTTCTGGGGACGAAGAAATTAATTAGTCCACTATGGAATACTGATATAAACACTGATGTATGGCAGTGAAGCATGGAACTGGCAGAGGAAGGATGAAAGCAGACTAAATGCTGTATAAATGACATCTTTGAGGCAAATGTATGGTAAAACAATCTATGATCTTGTATGTTGAGATTAATAAAGAATGCAAGGCAATGTAAGCGTAATTCTAAAGGTAAGATTAAGAAAGGGATGCTTAGATGGTTTGGGCATGTAGAGCGAATGCACGAAGAAATCAGTGTGAAGATAATATACGACGCGAATGTTAATGGAAGAAGACGGATACATCCGAGAAAGACATGGTACGATCGAGTGAATCAAATACTCTGAAGTCGAAATAACAGAAAAGAATGTATGAGGCGATGTATGAATGTGTATGAAGCAAGAAGTGTATAACAAGATCGAGTTGTTTGGTGGTCCGTCCTCTCTTCCTACCTCTGACTGAAACGGTGTGATGGTTAGTTAGTTAGTTAGTTAAGAAATTAATACTTATTTCATGGACTGTGAGCAGTTTCTTCTAATTTTTGATTGCAAAGAAAGTGTTCGACGCAAATGGAATTCAGAAATGCTGTTATTTATACCATGAAAATTGTAGGTAGGTATGTACTATAATATTTCTATATTTGCAACTGTTGATACATGCTGGAATTCCATTATAATCTATGTATATAAAAACCAATATAAATTTGTTTGTTTATCCTCGATGTTCTCGAAAATTAATTGACCGGTTTCGCTGAAAATAGCATAGTTTGTTTTTATTAGTGCCGGGAAGGCTTTGAAAATAGTTTCAATGAAATCCAATAAGTAAAACTGTTGCTATAACGTTTTAAAATTAGTATGAAAAACATTGAACCCGCCATGTTCAATTTAGATTAGCCCATATGTAACAGTTATAACACTCTGGTTAGCCACAGATTGCATATTTAAAAGAAGAAGGTTTTTTGGGTACAATATTTTCAAAATAGAAAACACGAGTATGTACCTACTTAAGAAATTTATGATTAAGATACATTTAAAAAAAAATAAACGTTTGGAATGAAATAAAATGTTCAAATGAATGTTTCTTTATTTGGATATAATTACTTTCGCTGTCGCTGTCATAACCTATATGTGAATGATCTACATATTAATTGAAAGAGGATTTCCAAAAGTTTCGATTCCCATCGCTAGATGCGCAAACGACCGCTGGAATGTTCGCGCCATCAATCAGTTATTTCGCGTCAGTTGTGAGTAAAATGGCTACTATGCAGTACAAGTTTTATAATCCAGTGTACCTAAACATTAATCCTCTAATTGAAAAGAGCATTTGTCGTTGGTATCACTAAGTTGAGCAGATTGGTTGTTACTGTAAAGGAAAAAAAGCCTGGGCTGACCGCGCATAACAGAGGAGAACGTGCGAAATTGAGTCCTTCATTTTGAATAACTCTGTATCGTGAAATGAATAAAATAATATACGAAAAAACTCAGTCTATAATGCATGAAAATATAAGTGGGACAAGAAGTATTAGTAGAAGGTGAAATTTATGACAGAGAAATCTCATGAAGTGGTTTACCTATAACTCGACGTCTTTTTTACATGCTTCGGTGTCAAGGGTTCAGGAACCAAGGATTTATTTACGGGAAAAGTATAAGAATAGTTACTACGCCCAAAAAAATACAAGGCATTGATTATTCACGTCACACATTTCTGTCATGATGGACAACTTTCACAACCTATTTGTAGGTCCGCTCCTGTGCTGGCGCAATTGGAGCAGTACGTTCCGGCGCTGACTTATCAAGGCGCCAAGGCGGTGATAATAATACCAGGTGACACAGCGCCCTTGAGGTAATTTTTCACTAAAACGGTGCTATACAAATCATATGTGAGAAAAGAAGACAGATGCAAAAAACACAATGTAAAAGGAGATGACTATAGGCGCCATAATACTAAGCAACTTTTTTATGTAAATACGTGCGAAAACGAGATAGATGCAGAACACAACAGTGCAAAACGAGATGCCTATAGGCGTTCACCCAGACGAACGATTTTGAAAGAGTGTGGCCGAAGAAGAATTCATAGTGCCGCTTCATTCTTCCACTACGGTAAAATGACGTTATCTGGGCAAGGAATGTAACTACTAAATACAGATAGCGTTAGTTCTGTTTGTAGCTCGCATACGTATCCCTCCATCACGTCGACAATAGAATGTTTTCCGCGGATTTAGTAAGTCTGTACTCCACATGATTATTTCGGTAGTATCTCCTTCGTACTTCGCTGGATTGAAAGGGACAGGATTGTCGTAAGTAATTTTGGGGTTACTTTGGTTTTGAGTTTGAAAAATAACAAAGGGCGCCAAAATTTTATTTGCACCGGGAGCCGCGCCGTTTGACCCAGGGCAGGCCCTGCCTCTTTGATATCACATCAGAAGCCATGCATCAGTAACAATCTAACAGAAACCGCCTTTAATGATTTCGGAACCTAAGTGCACAAGTACATTACATAATATCATGTTTTTTCATATTTATTTTGATGATTCTCGATTACATGTCCCCAGAGTAATCAGTACCTCTTTTAATGGCCGCCCATTACTACCTGCGCCCCGCGGTCATCAATAATAATAATTATGTTACCTAATTACAAGTGAAAAATCCCAAGCAAGGCCGGGTACACATTAACTAGTGATTAAATAGAAGACAATTTTTTAAACTCTATTCCTTTTTTATATTCCCAGTCTGAAGGTAGCCGTCACAGGCTGCAACCAGTCACGGTCGAAAATAAAAGTGGAATAGAGTTTAAAAAGTGTCTTACCTACTGTAATATATTTTGTGACACCACATGAGCTCAAGCCCAGTTAAGAGCTAGTGGAACCTTATCATACCCAATACGGAGAATGTTAGTAGTCTGTTGGAAATCAGGGAGGGGAAGGGAAAACGTGTAGACAATGTTTGGGTGCCAGTCTGGTACAGCAGAAAAACACAAGAAAAACCACAGCCATTTTAAATCACTTTATTTTATAAATATTGGTATCTAACCAGGATGATTCTTAGGGAATCATCTCTCATTGAACGATTTGCATTTTTTTTCTTTTTTAATAATTAATTTCGGGTTTTGTAACGGGTTTTACTCGGGGTTCAGAGACAAGGAGCATAAGTACCACTTTTTCGACGTCATTGCATTCAACTCAATACTAAAATAAAACAAACTACAAATTTACTCATTTTTTTTAAATTTAATGTAAATCATATTTAATAATGTTATTATTAAGTTCTACAAGTATTTTTAGTTTTTATTATTGTGACAGCTGTTTCGGCGTTCAAGGCCGTTTTCAAACATGGAAACAGCTGTCACAATAATAAAAACTAAAAATACTCACATAACTTTACAACAAAATGACAAAATTTGATTTACATTACATTAAAAAAATGGGGTTTCTACGAGTTAAACACAAAAACAATTAATAAATTTATTCAATTTTCATAAAATTTCGTAAAACCCAAAAGTGTTACGTATCAATTTCCGTTTCGTAATTTGTCTACGGCAAAAGTTACGCTATCTAATAATATCTCGAAACAAGTTAAATTTTATAAATTAGAAAAGGATTGTACCTAATGACAGGGTAACATACTCGCAGAGAGCAAAATCTTGTAGTGCTTACATGACCTTTTTTAGATTGATGATCGCATTTTATTTTATTTTTCTCCACATTATCATTACGCAACATACTCGCACCACTTCTGGCCTTTAAAGCTCCGCCGTCATTAAGTTTCACTCTCCGTACAACGGTACCATTGTCCCAAAACAAATACGTAATAATATTTTCATACAAAATGTCAACATTGCGAAGTGGCCTGGAGCTATTCCTAACTTCCGTTTATAATCATAACATGGTGGGTAACGTACCCTCGTCTTCATTAAATTAAGTGTGTATTGTACATCATTATAAGACTCCGAATGACGTGCATTCTAGAAATCATTAATGATCGAAACATCTCTTAGTTCTGACGATACAGATGTCATTTTGGAAACGTTCGAAAATATCCAGCGCTTCCATTCATCGTTTTGAAAACCTTTTTTAAACAAGCATGTTATATTTTTTGTGTTGCTGTAGTGGTGATCTGTTATGGTAAAAAAACTTATATTTATGTTAAATTAGTTATTAGTTAATGTAACTCCGGTTTTGAAAATATTGATTGCAAATTTCAAGTAACAAAAAGGGTTTTGAAACTGTTCTCGACCGAAATGTGGCCTAGTGGACGTCAATTTTTTTCATCAATGTAGTGGCATTAATGTTTGAAACTAATGATTGTTAATAGGGATATTTCAAATATCGTTTGGTAATTCATAACCTGAAAACTTTTGTTTTCTTTTTTTGTGTAATGAAAAGTTTTAGGAAATTTGTTCCAGTAAAACACATCCATATTGGATCCTAGTATAGATTGAAATATGTGTGTAAGTGCTACATGGTTTACAGTTTTGTCAAACGAAGTATTTTCTACACCTTATAATTTAAATATATATTTATTCACGTTTTGTAGCACATGCTAGTATTACGTATGTGTCTTAGAGTATCCAGAGTAGCTTGTAGAGCTTGTACCAGTAGTATAACCACCACAATGAAAATTAGATTAGTTCGGTTTTGGCCACAGAATTCCAGACTAAAGCTTCCCAACCCCAAAGCGAGAATATTGGCAACCTTTGTCCCGCGAACATGGCAAAAGCCAATAATTTGTTAATTCTTTAATTATTTTGATAGAATATGTTTGCTTTACAATGCTACTTGCACTTATTATTGTTAATTTGTGTTTATGTTTGTAATTTGTCTATTCATAGATTATTATTTTCTATGTTTATCATTTGCATGTACTTGTTATTATTTCTTAGTATACTATGTATTCTGATGAGAAAAGCTTCGCTTTCGAAACATGTTGATATTTATATATTAGAAACAGTGGTGTGAACAAAGTCATTCTTATTATAATTTCTTCAAAAGATTTGTATTCACTTTGTGGAGTCATTATTAATAAATTAATTAAAAAATATTTTGTATTCACCACTTTGTTAATATACACATATCTACATGTATCGAAAATCATGTTTTCTTCTTCAGGAATATGTTATATCGCATACTAAAAAATAATCATACCAAGTATGGACAAATGATAAACATAAAACACTATAATGTTATAAATATACATAAACAAAAATTGATTAAAGTAGGTAAGTACCCAATCAAAAATGTTAATGAAAAATTATTATGAAACATTGAATAATAAATTTATATTAGAAAATAAAAAAAAACGAAATCGTTTTATTATTAATATTAATAGGAAAATAAATTCAAGACATAGCCATATAAAAAAATGTGTGATTATTAATTAAATTTAATTCACTCTTGACACTTTTTCTGATTTCTATAATTTAAAAATTTGTCTGATGGTAAGCCGGTTGTATTTTTAGGTAAAATTTTTAAACTATATTTATGTCAAAAGAATGATTGGTTTCTAAAAAATGTTTGGCAAATTCTGAATACTTGTTATTATTTAAACACCTTAGGTGTTTTTATAAGTCTTTACGTAAAAATAGTTGCAATCGTTACAAATTAATTTACATACCCCCTGATTTATTTAAAATAATTTCATGGTCTTTGTTATTTAAAACACATTCTTTTAAATAATTAGTATAAAAAGCTGGTCGGTTCATTATTATTTTTTAGTATTCTATATATTCCTGATGAATAAAGCATCGCTTTAGAAACATTTAGATATGTGTACATTAATAAAGTGGCGAATACAAAATAATTTTTAATTAATTTATTTCATTCTTATTAATTTATTAATAATGACGCCACGAAATAACTATAAATCTTTTGAAGAAAATATTATGTTTGTATTTTTTTTTTTTAAATAAGTTGAACGTGCAGACAAGCTACTTTATGGCAGCTTTCTACGACTACTTATTTTTTGTTATTTTAAATATAATTGTAATATCTATGTTTTATAATAAAAATATTAAATAAATAATCACATTTATCGTACAACGTAAGTTTAAAAAAAAAATTGTTATAAATAATTAATTGAGACTAAATTTTCCTCTATAGTCGTGAAAAATCTATGTCTTTTTAGTTTAATTTTTACTATTAAAAATAAAAATAAAAAACACTATACGAGTATAGTCTAAGTGTAGATACCAGATATATTCCTTATGTACTATTTAATTAAAGAAGAGATTTCATTTATGGGTTTTTCGATTTTCACCACGGGCTGACATTATCTTATTTTCACTCTACTAAAACTACCATTAATTATGAGATTACATTAAAATATCCGAAATAATATAAGACAGTTTCGTATTATTTTATGTGTAGTTAGTTAGAGTACAGCAGTTCTGATAAACAGAGGATTAAAAGCTGTAAAGGTTTAACACCCCTCTGCCAATAGTACACCCGTATGGGTGTACGGCATTGTTTGGCACTAATATAAGGGCGGGCGATAAGGCCAGTGGTTTTCATTGTCCAATAGCCACTTTCATTTTATTTTGTTGGCCCCCGATGTTGTTCTAGTTTCTAGTTTGGCGGTCTGCGGTTTTACTAATCCTTGGCATTGTGGTCATACTTAGAGCGACAAATAATTGTGGATGCTATGGAAATAAAATATAAAATCATTAAAAAATCATTGCCTTCAGATAATGTTCTCTCCGGGAAAATGCCCGTATTAGCTACACTAATTCCAGGAAATAAATAAATAAAAAAGTCGTAAAATTTACTTCGATCAATGAATGGTATTGTGTTTACAATAATATTGGGGTGTAACAAGAACCCGGTAAAAATAAAACGTAATTCGTCGATTAGTCATCATATTATATAACTGACGTAAATCATTTAAATATCCTAGTATAAATAATATTTCATTCATTCTACTCAACTGTTACTGATCTAAAACTTAACCCTTATCAAAATATGTATATACACATTAGACAAATACTTACCTGACAGATCACTCCAGATTAACTCGTTATATTAACTAAAATAATATTATGTTAACTAATTCAACGATTCACGAAGCATATATCAATATAAGTGCATATTCCAAGGTATTTTAAAATTATAAAATAATTTGCAAAATTACTGCCTCAACGCAGGCTAGGCTAGTGAAGCGGGTTATGTGAAACTTCAACTATAACTGTTTTTATATCATTTTTCTATTTTACTTTATAGACCACTGTACTCTTATATTATTATATTATACATGCCTTTTATTTATAGTGAAATTTAATTGCAATAATGGTAATATTATTATTATTTAGAAGGTTTGAGGCTAAAAAGAGTTATTTGTTTGATTTAAATTAGAACTGGAAAATAGATTTTTAAAATGTCCGAAGAAAGATAAAAAATTCTGCCCGAAGGTTAAGTGAGATTTTCAATGGTAATTATTTCGATTTCCAAATATTACTTATTTGTAGGTTATTTACAATGTCGCGGACTATGAAAAATTTACGTTAGGTAGGTACTAACCAGCTAGTTTCGCTGTGTAAATTGCGATTTTGACTTATACTAGATAAAACCTATTCTTCAACACGCAATTACCTAGGCAGTACTTAGACGTGTACATCAGTATGAAACTGAAAACAGTGCAGTTACCAAACAAACAAAAAACACATTTTATTGGTAAATATTTTTCGCTAAGCTGAACACATAACTTAACTGGCTTGTCGTAAAACCGTCGGAATTTTTTATTGGTTTCCAAAGTCCGTAAGTTCCTTACCCTAGTGATTTTTTGTGCATCACTTTTCATGGGTTTTCCGATGTATGTCCCTTTATATCACAATAAAACAAAAACAAATTTGAAAAAGTGTTAATGGTCAATAACATATTATTAATAATCTTTTTTTTTTAAATGGGTATGTCTTAAATTCATTTTCAAAAGAATAATAATATTTAGAGTATTATTAGTATATATTATAAAAACCATTATTATTTGAATGTTTATAACTTGCTATTTTCATGATTTTGTTTGTATTAAAAAGAAAAATAAATTCTTATACAAATGTATCATTTAATATTTTAAAATATTTTTTATTAAATACTTACTTACTTTCATCACTAACTTTATTTTTGAAATTTGTTTATTCTTACATTATTATTTTTTGTTTTATGATTTGTCTATACTTTTTGAGTATATTGTTTATCCTGAGGAGAAAAGCTTAGATTTCGAAATATATTGATATTGTTATATTAAAAACAGTGGTTTAAACAAAATAATTCTTATTAATTTACTAGCTGATGTGTACCAGGCCTTGCTCGAGATTATTTATGTTATTTTTAAGAAAGTTATGAAGTTTTGAATTCTCGGATGCTGTCGTTTGGGTGAGATAATTGATTTGAGAGCGAAAGTAAAGCCTTATAATGACTCTATCTCTAAAGAAAGAAACATTCATTTGAAAATTTTGTTTAATTTATTTTATCAAAACATATCTAAATAATAAAGTTCTTAAGTAGGTACCTACTTGTGTTTTCAATTTTGGAAATATTCTGTCCAAATAAAACTTTTTCTTTTTAATATGTAATATGTGGCTAACCAGAGTGGTATATCTATGGGCTCACCTCAATACAACATTGCGGGTTCAATGTTTTTCGTACTAATTTTAAAACGTTATTGCAAAAGTGTTACGTTTTGGATTTCATTCAAACTATACTTTGATCCTTCCCGGCACTAATAAGAACAAATTGTGTTATTTTCATCAAAATCAATGGAGTAATTTTCGAGAAAATCGAGGACACACATAAAACATTCATTTTTATATATTAATATTTACATTGAAGAAGTAGAAACGAAAATGTGGCGTCTACGGGTTACAGTAAATATATCAATGTCAATCTGTTCCTAATAGTTTTGCGATAAAAGTGTTAACATTATGTTTTCATCGTAATGTTGAGAATCCCCAGCAGATTCTATCAATGAAATTTAACACGAGATCTCGACTCCCCTCAGTGAAAGTGAATATACCATTTAGTGGGATGATAATAATTGCATGCGCACAAATAATGGAGATCACATAGTTCAGAACTTATGGGAAACATGCGACCAATTTATTACAAAGGAATCTCTATCTGATATCTTCATCTACTGAATTAACTTCACTAGGACGTTCAAGGCCTTATTCATTAGGGACACTGAGCGGGGATTAATGTGTATTTATTAAACATGGCGAACCTACGTTTATATGTTTTATTTAAATTTCGATAAACTTTTCACACTATTTCTATTACTAAATGTTGAAGATATATTTAAGAAAGTTTCTATAATAAAAACGTGTAGAGAGAAAATTTTTACAGGAAAATTGCAAACTTATCAGAAATGGAAATCAATATATAATACCTACTTTTAAAAGAGTTTCCCAGAGTGGAAGATACTCTCAGTATTGCCCTGGTGAAAGACCACCATTCAGAATTGAAACGTTACTTGAAATGGCTTTTAGCCGTGTTTGGTGAAAAAGATCTGAATAGCCAGGTATATATAATAGCCCTTTTCCCCACCATCCTCTCCCCCTTCTCCTTCCCCTCCTCAATACCTTCAGCCTCACAACATTCCCCAATTGGGAGTGCCATAGTCTCACTGGCTCTAGACGGTTGGGAGCAGTTTGAGACTCTTGTACATATAAAAAAAAAAATAACCTAAATGCAAAACCATTTTATTTGTCAAGCTATAAAAAATACAATAACCTCCCCATTGAAATGCGCTGTATTGATGATCTATCAGAACAAATAAATATAATTCAACTCTTCTTCCAAAAAACTTACGTAATTAAATATTTCATGCAAAACAATATTTTTCGTTTCACAGTTAAAATAATTTTCAATATTTCAAATTTTCAAAGCCCTCCAAAACGATCAGTTTAGAGGTTAGAGTATCAAATTTCAAAACAAGGATGAGCTTTATCATACATTATTTTATATTTTATTCATAGTAAACCATAACTAAATATTAGTAATAAAATTATGGTATGTACCCTGTTAGAAACTTTAACTCGTAGAATGATAATAGTATTGGGCAATTAACATTATTATAATATCCGTATTGATATTTGGTTTGCTCATGACCACTCTAATTTATTTCATTAATAATGGTTTTTTTTTTTCATATTTATCATCCAATTTAAGTTTAAATGTCGCAGAACCTGAAAAAAATCATTTTTAAAATACCAAACAAAACCGAAAAATTAAAATTTTCATACTAATCCAAAACAATTGACGTCATATGTTCCAAATGCAATGGTACCGCGATAACAAGGTGTTTCGATGAGGTGTTTTTTTATTAACTTTTAAATAACGATTTATAAAATCTACGTATAAATATATAAAATGAAAATTATATATTCAGAATTGGCGTTTGCTGATCTGTATGAATAAATACTTTTAAATCCATTATATTTTTCACTAGAGTTCCTTATTGAATACTATCATGCATAATGTACAATTATAATTGTATGTATAGAGATTCCATTTATGAAAAAAAAAACTAAAATTTATTTAGATAGTTTTCTAAGATGTCGTAAAGTTAAGTTCCAATCAATTCGATTTTTATGTGTTATTTTTTAGTGTTTTATAGAATAGACCCTTGAATAATCCATACGCTTTTATGAATCGGAACCAATTGGTTAGTATCGATACGGTACGTCCGACTGCTAGCCGAAAGTCCTACTCACTAGACTAACGACCAGCTCATATAATGTAATTCCTATAATGGTACGCCGCGGTTACTCTGTGTAATGGCTTATCCGTTTGCAACTTGTTTGAATTGAAGTTATTTTTAACACTGTTCAACCATTTGGTGGTAATGCGTCGATTACAATTCAACCATTCAATATTACGTATCAATTCATATCAATCATCGATACGAACTTTGTTTTTTTTTGTTGTTATTGTCATGTTTTACTTATTACTTTTTTCTGTTTCAACAGGTGAGCACCCAGCCGCTATGCAGAGAGGAAAGAACTCCGCATCTCCTATTCCAGGCAGATGGTGGGGCCACCTGTCTGCAGGCTTAGGGTTGGCCGCCTGCCTACCACCTCGTGCAGTCGGGGTGCTGGTTGTCACCCTGGCTATACTGGCGCAGGCCCTGCCCAACTCGTAAGGACTAGTCTACCGATGAAGAAGATCAACAACTGGAGATATTGCAACGCATAAAGATATTCAATTTCTAATTATTTAGGAGGCATTCAGTAACTCGATTAAAAGATATTCAACTAAACATACGTTCTACAAATCAATACAAACATATTCATTTAATGGAGATTATTCAACTTAAGAAGTCATTCGACAACTCAATACTAATTGTAATTCAACTTGAGATAATTTTTCGCCGAATGTCATTCAATCAATCAATACAAACATATTCATCTGCCAGAGATTATTCAGCGAAAGAAGTCATTCAACACCACAATACAAAGATATTTATTCAAGGCAAGAAGACATTCCATAAATTAATTACCGAAACGAATCCAATAATAAAGAATATTAAAACATTAAACTAGTAGAGATGTTCACCAAGTGAATACGATCAATTGGGTTGAAAAGAAAAAAGATACTTTTTAAACTAAGAAAAAGGTGTCCTTTAAATTTTTTTGACACGTATTTGAAATATTTAATTGCAGGCGATATTAAAAAAAAAAACACATAAACAGTACTCAAACAATGATAGATTTTTAACACAATATAAAAAAAAACAAAAATATTTAAATATTATTACAGCTAACCGACGACTTTTGTTTGGTTTAAAATACTTTAAAATGATTTTAAAAATGGGATTTCATCTTAACAATTATTCGAAAAGGTACTGAATAAAAAATTCTCTTTAATCCTTTATGTTTTTTTGTAAATCGTTGTTAACAATCATTTAAAATATACCATTGGGCGACTAAAGTTAAATATAAACCAAAACAGTGTGTGATATAATGAACGCAGTATCTTTTAAGAATAAATATTATATTTATGTAGTGAAGTGTAAATAAAAATAACATTTGATTTCCAAAGAACAAAGACAACAACAAAATGATATGACGCTGTTCATTTATTTCGAATTACTTTTTCAGAAATCCAATTTCAATACCAATATTGTTAGAAATTACGATATGTATTTCATGAAATATCTAAACTTGTGTGTATTTTAGGTGCCCTATGCTTATAGAATATCATATAAACTGAAGTGAATCAACGAGTTTAAAAGAGGTGGCAATTTTTTGATTATTATCGTAGTTAATATTTATACGAACAACTGCTTGACGTGCTATAAACTGTGATTAAAGTAGAAAATTATGTATATTATGAAATGTATTGATTTTTTTTACTTTTTATTATTATTTTTATTAGTTTTTTTATTTTATTTTTATGGCGTTCCAAATGTTTTGTTTTGTGTTATTTTAAGTTTTATAAAGTTAACATTGAGTTAAAATTAGTTCCTATCTAGAAGAGCTAAACATATGTTATTATTTATCTGTTTTAGACGACATTTACAAAAACACATTATCTGCGCAAGACATAGTGGTTTTTTAACAAAAATTACTTTGTAATTTTTCAGAACATTTGTTTCTTTGCTAAAACTGTAACAGAAAATTTAATCTGTTCACAGCACAATTAAAAAAAAAAGTTTATTATAATAATCAATTTCCATAGCAATCCAAAAAAATGTAATAATTTAAGAAATACAATTTTTTTCTACATCAAAACATTGTTTGCCCATGAAAGGAGAGACACTCGTGAAAATGTATTTTTTACGTTTTTTTTTAAATTTGCATATTAACTAATACCAAAATATTGTGTAATTTTGATTTAAATTACTAATCATGTAGATGTTCATTGTTCATGTAACAAAAACTCTGGATATATTCCTCTTTTGCTAGAAATTTTAAATAATGTGAATCACCAGAGAGATTTTTTTTTGTTATTTTGTAAAGCAATTTGAATACCGTTTTCCAATTTATTTAGATTTTATAACTTATATACTAACTATTGATAATTAAGTAAGAGTAACCTGCGCTAAACAGTAGCTGGAATGAAAAAGAGCTTTATAGTTAAGTGTTATATAAAAAAATTGATGTTTTAAATTAATAATCATATTTGTATGACAAAAACATTAATAGTGATGAATAATTTCGTCGATTTCTTGTAAATTAGTCAAAAAGCAATGCTCATGGTTAGTAAACAATATTTTGAAGAAAATGTAAATAATTCTACATAAGTTCCAAATTATTATTAAGGTGAGTAGGGCAAAAATTATTGGTGAATTTTTAATATCTTATGGTTTCATTGTATGCTTGTTATTTCGAAAAATATTGTGAACGTTTTCATAAAATAGTAAATTATGTGTGATTTTTAATAAACCAATTTTTGATTTGATCCTGATTGAAATAAATGAAAATATTTAAAGAAAAACTTTCATTCATTTAAATTTGTGCTACACAGACCATCAAAAAATTTCCTACACCACTATTTCGGGGACTGGACCAGAAAGATGTATCATAAAAAATAACACCGGGCTTATAATTTTTTATCACTTTTATTAATCACTGTAACAATTTAGTACCCACTAATGTATTTAAAAAAAATATATTTTTTAACATATGAATATAAAATGATACCACTTGTAGTAAAATACGATATTTTAATATCATACTTCCATATCGATTTTAAATCAAACCAGATTAATTAGCGCCAAAATTCGATATAAAATGATATTCTGCCTCTAATACATTACAAACTAAAACAATCTGGTGTTGCAGTAGATGGCGAGGTGATGTCCTGTCAATTTCCGAGTACGCTTTGTTTGTGTCATTTTCGGCAACATTTTAAAATGTACTTGATTATATTGTAATGCGTTTGATTATACGCCATCTGTACGTTTACATCGAATTTTTGAACAGAATATAATGAGCTATCGAAAAATATAAGTACATGGAGTTTTCAAACATGAAGTAAAATAACAATATAAAAAGATCACTAAAACGACAATATCCACGCCCAATAATTAATTGTAGGATTCATCAGTGCTGGTATAGATGATGGTTTATTTTATAAACGGAGTCAGGAAATATATCAACAATTCCTCCAAACTTATTGCCCTGATCGTGCATCTCATTGGTTAACGAGTGTGACTGATATTTGCTTGTGCACCCACCACAGAAAAATGTTCCATGCTGTCTTGTATTCTTCGTCGGTACTTGTAATTTAATAGCGGCGACGATAGCAGGGCTATCAATTGGGTGGTTAATGACCCTATACATACAATACAACTAGGTGTGAAATAATTCTCCTGTCTTATGAATAAATATGGGTATAATAGTGTGTGGTCTTAATGTAGGCATTTAATTAAAGCAGTAGGTTATGGAAAATACTTGAAGAAGGGTGCCAAAATATTGGAAACACGATTACCGCACGAAGCTAGATGTCGTAAGTATAAACCTCAACATTAATATTATTTTCGGTTTAGGTACTCCAAATGTTAGAACGTATAAAGTCTACGAATATTATTATTATTATATTTATATTTTTCAGACAATGAACATCTGATTTTGATGATGGCAATATAATGAATAATGACATAAATTTTGAATTTAAAATAACTTAAATGTCCATGTCTAATTTTAATGAATTCCAAAAACATATACTACAGATGAATGTTTTGTTTCTTATTTAATTTATTATCACATTCATACCTTTCTTATTTATCGAAATCATTGCTTTACTCCTGTCTGAAGTGTGAAACTTATTGTTTTTATTTTTTTTATTATTCCATTTGCTTTTAAAATATTGTTTAGTTTCAAATAGGTATGTTACACTAACTTATTTTAGTGGAATTTTTAGAATAGTATTATTTCTTCTACGGTAAAATCACTTTATTCGCCTGAAGCGAATATTGTAACTTTTTAATATGAATACCGCACAAAAGTTCCAACTGCTCCGAACTGTTAAAAATATAAAAGTAAAGAAATGAATACCAATAAATAGAAGCATATCAAATTTATTGTGCAAGTATCAAATTGTTTAAGGAGTTTATTTCAAACCGTGGTAAGGCCACATTATAACGACTTACTTGCATATATAATTTTATTTATCCTTACCCAATTTTTATTTTTATGGAGATTGAAATTATTTATTAATATTTTCGCTATAAACCGATTTACTCAGAAAATAATTGTGATAATTAAAACTGTTTGAATATGTGATGTACTTACAATTGAAATATGTTTTCCCAGCTTTTAATGGTGACAATTTTTTCTTATTTGTTTTAAATTGACGTGAATGTTTTTAATACAATGAATTAAAATGTGTGTGGAAAATGACATATTTTTTAGGTTTCGTGAAAATACGAAGAATTGGAGAGTAGATAATTTTTCTTACATTATTTATTAACATTATAATAGAATCATTAGATATATTGTTTATCTCTAATTGTTTCTGTAAATTCAATCTAAGACCCTTTATTTCTATATGGAAGGGTCAAAGCTCATTGTTGTCATGCGGAACATTATTATTCCCTAAGAGATGTTCTGCGAATTTCGAAATAGGGTTTTTTATTGTTACAGCATCGTATAATATGTTCTTTGAATCTAGTTGAGAAAACCTTTCCCGTCTGCCCTATGTAGATAGCTTTACAGTCGGCGTGGTCACATTTAAATTCATATTTGTCACTATAATTAAGCTTTAGACTTTTATTATTTAGGCCTTTGCGGCTTATTTATATATTTTTGTTGGTTCTAAAAGCTATATTTAAAGCATACTTTTTAATTCCTTTTATTATTTTTAAAGCTGAGAAATTTCATAAATGGTTAAATAGCGAATATTCCAAAGTGTTATTTAAATTTGTTTTCATACTTTTGTAAATACTATTTGCCCCATATCCACTATTAACAATTGTTTTAACAGAGAAATAAGTCTATAATCTTCCGGCTTCCAACTGATTCCACGGAATATATATATAACATATCCTGTGACAAATGGAATGCCTCGCGTATCCTAGATCTTTTTATGTATTTTAAGCATAAGTCCTAGAAAATGATTTACATGTTGTGACTCCTAGATAATCCAGGATAATCCATAGTGTTTCTTCGGATGTTCCTTCCGGGTAGTACCGGAAACTTCAAGGGAGGAGTTCAACTGAGGCTGGAATTTTGTTTTACAAAACTTGTACTGGATTGGAATCGCTGTAGAAAATAGATGCAATATTTTATTCAAAGAGCAAAAATGTATTGTGGAGATGCATTTCATCAAACAGTACTTGCAAATATAAATACACCCACGAAGATTCACAATTATACTATATAAACCTCATGAGAATGAACGGAGGAGAAATATGTTTGATACTTTGTATGCTTACTAAAAAATAACATTAAAAATTAATGAAAGTTTTAAGCGTTTACAATTAGACAAAAGCTAACCAGAATTTCAGAGGGGTGTGATATTCTCATCCCGTCCTGGTGAAAATCCACCATTCAGAATTGAAACCTTGCCAAAAATGGCGTCGTATTTAATAACCAGATTACTCCTCCAAATGGGGATTCCATGGTCTCACTGGCTCTGGACAGGAACCGCACAAGTCTCCACTACTCCTTAGCGTCTGGATCCATTAAGGCTATGGCATCCCCAATTGAGGTATTTTGTTAGGATGGGGATAGTGGGATGGGAATGGAGATGGGAAAAAGGAAAGTGGGAGAGTACTTAGCTATTCAGATCTAGTCACCAAATATGGCTAAAGCTATTTCAACCACCTTTTTGATTCTGGATGATGGTCTTTTACCAAAACGATTCTGAGAGTACGTTCCACTTTAGAACATGCTGAAAATGTACACTTATTTTTTGAAATGTATTAGTTTAATGATAACGGAATTAATTATATAAATTTTATTTCCGTAGTCGAGGACCTCAACCCTTGACTCTCCCGTATTGTTAATATTCTTCTTTTTCATGCACCTTCTAGCGTCCAGTTTGGAATATAGGCCTTTCATAAATGCCACCGACTTTCAGCGGATCTCACTTATCTAAAGCCAGCAGTTCTCTTTAGGTCATTAGCCTAGATCATTTGTCGATGATCCCTGTTTTTTTTCAGCCACTAATAGTTGAATGTTTAAGTTTCAACCAATTTCCCTAACCACAAGAATCCGGTGACAATAGTATGATAGTGATCATTTCTGTTTGTCTTGCCAAGTCCCATTTGTGTCGAGAGATTGTGATGGTTATGTCGTAAAACTTTCGTCTTAATTTTTATGTAAATAGGTTTGTTACTCATGTGTCTCATAAAACTGAGCGCCTTTAAAATGACTAGGTTTTGCCTATTGCAGTCCTGCAATTAGTTTGTATGTATTTACAATATGTTTTAATGTGGATGAAGCAAGGAGTGTGTGTGTTAGAACTAATTTTTAAAATGAATATTAGGAAAAATATTTCTACTCACCCTCCTACTCCTACCCTTACACCTACCGCTACCCCTATCCCTACCCCTACCCCTACTTCTACCCCTACCCGTACTCCTACTCCTACTCCTACCCCAACTTCTACCCCTACTTCTACTCCTACTCCTACTCCTACTCCTACTTCTACTCCAACTCCTACTTATACTCCTACTCCTACTTCGACTCCAACTCCTACTCCTACTCCTACTCCTACTTCTACTCCAACTCCTACACCTACTCCTACTCCTACTCCTACTTCTACCCCTAATCTTACTCCTACTTCAACTCCTACCCTACCACTATTCCTATTAAGTCTGAATATTGAACAAATAGGATTGACTCAGAACGTATAAATCCGCGTTGTCTTTGGAACACAGTTAAAACAGTTGTTGCCAATGTTCGTGCACAAAATATAATTGACATACATTGACGCTCCGGATATCTTTTCCAAGTTTTTTCTCAAAAAAATTGAGTCCATACGCGCCCTAACAATCGCGGCCCCATCTTTCACAAAAAACAATAGCGGAACCTTATTTTCCTTCAAATCTACATCCCTCGAAGAAGTAAGGAAGTTAATACTCGCTTCACCGAACAAACAGTGTGCAGTCGATCCTATACCAATATGATTACTAAAGAAGTGTTGTAATTAAATAGCTCCCTTTCTAGTTCAACTCTTTAATAAGTCATTTAACATGGTGATTTCCAAAAAATACTGAGATCAGCTGTCGTTACTCCATTATTAAAAAAACTGCAATTGGACGCTGAAGATCTTTCAAACTACCGACCCGTTTCAAAACTTCCATTTATATCTAAAATCTTAGAAAAAAATTACTGCTCCACAGATAATAAGTCATTTACATTCAAATAAATTGTTAACTATTTAGTTTATCAATCTGCATACAGAAGGTCCCACTGAACGGAAACTGGATTACTACGTGTTTTATCGTTTATAACTCTTGCTATCGAGTCGAGTAAGCTAGCACTTCTTTCAGTCTTAGTCATGAGTGCCACTTTTGATACGATTGACCACGATTTTCTTATGACACGTTTCGAAGAATCCTTTGGTTTAAACTGTAGCGTTAAGAATTGGCTGACATCGTATTTAACCAATCTTTTACAAGCAGTGAAGATGATTGGCAAAACTCCAGCTCCAGGAATATCCTCATCATAGAAGCCCGCCTCAGTCCAGCCTCCAGCATCGACGCATACTGGACAAATATATTGGCCCCTCACAATATAAATGCCGCAGCACCCTTAAGGAGTTATCCTACTCTTATTTAGTTAAATTATTATTTTTATTTATTTATTTATTTTTACGATGTGATGTATGTTTATATTTTGTATATTTTTTATAACTATTGAATGTATATTATTGTATGGAATGTGTGGGACTGCACTAACCTCCCCACATACCGGAATAAAAAAAAAAAAAATAAATAAAAAAAAAATAAAAAAAAACCAGTCAAAGTATGCAACTTTTTCATCTGGAGTACCTTAGAGGTCCATTCTGGGCCCAATGCTCTTTATCCTTTTCACAAATGATGTTGTAAGCGACCATTGTCGTTACAAGACTGTAAACATGTAGGGTGCTGGTCAAGTCACTTTCTATGCTTCTGGGGGTACGGGGCCGACTATCCTTGAGGCAGGTTCAGGAATCCTTCAGGTGGGAGGCAGGAGAAGTGAAAGACTTTGTATGGTTACAAGATGTGACTGGGTACGAGTCACGATTGCTCGTCCGAGTGTGACCCCTGCGGTGGTGGATATGTGCCTTGATGGGATCACGGCGTTGGAGGGCAGGAGGCGAAGGGCACTCGACTGCACTCGAACGGTGGGCGTTGGGGTTCGGCGGTTCCTGCCGAGTTTTACCGCAGCGTCTCAGGCTGGGATGCAAGCGGCCTGCTTGCTTTGTAGGAGACGGGAGTCTCGACTACGACCACTGGCCGGACGGTCTCTACTCACTCGTCTCTGTTCACTACCGCCCTTGCTTCGGCCAAAGTCCCCCCTTTTAATCACATCCGAACTATTCTTCGGGTTCCTTCGTGCACTACGAACTGTGGCTCGGTGGCTTTAATTAGTTCGCTGTTAATCCCCGTAACTGCCTTTTTCTGGCGACTGCGAAATTCCCGGGATTTAAAGCCGGGCGTTTGTAAATTACCCCCAGGTAAACAGACCTCGGGTACCGTATTATGGATTAGAATAAATCGGTGTTTCCCGCACTTATGGCTTGTATCAACATAATGTCGCAAAATTAGAATCCTAAGAATCATGATAATTACGATCAAACGATCACGTCGGTTACACTCCCCCCGTGCAGTGAAACTGGACTAATTTTCATCAAGACGTGTTCGTCGTTGTCCACGGCGGCCGGAAACGCTCCCCCCATCGGCAATAATAGACGGGGCGATGTCGCGTCTCCTGAGAAGACAGCGGGCTTCTGGGATCCGCGTATAATCCTGCGGGATCGGGTCTGTGGCCAGGATGGTGTGATGCTGCAGCTATCGTCTCCTCGGCGGGGCCCGCCTATAGCAGGGCTGCGTGCAGAGCCGGACACTTTGGGGTCGGCTGGTGCGAGGCTGTACACCTGAGTGCGGCAGCTATTATCTCTTCGGTGGGGCCCGCTTATGGCAGGGCTGCGTTTAGAACCGGACACTTTGGGGTCAGGCAGTGCGGGGCTGCACATCTCAGTGCAGCAGTTATTGATGTCTCGGTAGAGCCCGCTTACAGCAGGGCTGCGTATAGAGCCGGACACTTTGAAGTCGGGTAGTGCGAGGCTGCACATCTCAATGCAGCAATTATCATCACTTCGGTGGGGCCCGCCTATAGCAGGGCTGCGTGCAGAGCCGGACACTTCGGGGTCGGGTAGTGCGAGACTGCACATCTCAATGCAGCAATTGTTGTTTCGGTGGGGCTCGCCTATAGCAGGGCCATGTGCAACGCCGGATACTTCGGGATCGGGCGGTGCGAGGCTGAGCAGTTGTTGTGACGGGGCCCGCCTATAGCAGGGCCGTGAGCAGAGCCAGACACTTCGGGGTCGGGCAATGCGCAGCTGCACACTTCAGGGCGGCAGTCGTTGTCGAGTAGATGGGGCCCGCCTATAGCAGGGCCGTCAGCAGAGCCAGACACTTCGGGGTCGGGCAATGCGCAGCTGCAGACTTCAGGGCAGCAGTGATTGTTGTTGAGATGGGGCCCGCCTATAGCAGGGCCGTCAGCAGAGCCAGACACGTCGGGGTCGGGCAATGCGCAGCTGCAGACTTCAGGGCAGCAGTGATTGTTGTGGAGATGGGG